>APFE030183189.1:162949-261773 GCA_000404065.3 Pinus taeda | reverse complement strand
AATACTAGGGCCTAGAATGCTCAAACCCTCCTTGGCAGCAACCACATAGCTCTCCCCTTCCTTCTCCAGCAATCAGAAATGAAAATGATATGAAAAAAAACCAAAATCAGATTTTTATAGGCCATGCAGAAATTTTTTACAGTCACCAGGCGATATTTTCGATCGTCGCGCGATATTTTCCAAAATATCGGCAATATTTCGGAAATCGCACGATATTTTCAAAAGCCAAAAATATCGCGATATTTTGTCCGCGATATATCGGCTCGCCGAAAATATCGCGATATTTCTGAATATCGTCGATATCTCGGCGATATTATAAACACTGATTTCATTAAGTCAAATCCCTAACCCTAATCTCCTAAGTTATTAATGGCTAGGAATAGATCCTAGGCTTCGCTTGAGATCAACAGTAGAAATTAGATCTAAGTCACTTAAATGATAAATTATTTATCTCTAGAAATTAATAAATTAATTAATGTACTTTTCATAAGATAAACTTAAGAAAGAAATCATGATAATCACTTACTCCTTGTGAGAAAGCACCTAAAGAGGCAACCTAACACCTTTTGCATGTCTGACACCTAGCCTATGCAAAAAGCACATGTCTAAGCTAATAAACACAACAAAACATTAAACAATTTGGGAACATTTTCAAAGAAAAAAGATCTCTAGAAGAGCCTATGTCCAACATCTAGCAAAGAATCATTACAAAGGGTCACTCAAAAGAAGATCTAAAACTGGAAGCAACCACTCTTTTGACGAAGTTGGAGGACCACAAAGAGCAGGAGGAGATTTTGTGGAGGTAAAAATCCAGAGTTCATAAATCTACGATTCAACACAAGCATAAAAACCACGACTTCTATCAAGGATGGAAATGGTAACAAATTCACAAACCACCAAGATATGGAAACCAAGTTGATCCAATATTACTCCTCTCTTCTTACTGAAACCTACCCGAATTGTTTAGAAGCTATTTGAAAGATCACCCACCACATACCCCAGCTAGTAAGCTAGGAACAACAAGGGAAAGGGATGCATGGTTGTGGCTAACATTTTTATGGAGCACTTTAAAACCTTAGCCCTTAAGACCTTCCACTTAAAGCCTAAATTTTGGAAGTGATTTCTTGATGACACTTCTGCTATTTGGTCCCATAGTTTACTTAAACTCCAAGATTTCCTTTCCCAACTCAATTACATTTCCCCTCACATCCAATTCACTATGGAACTCGAAGATAACCATTCCCTCCCCTTTCTTGATGTCCTTGTCTCTCACCTCCCTAATGGCTCCCTTACTCACCAAGTCTATCGGAAGAAGACTTGTACCAATAGGTACCTTCATGCCAACTCCCACCATCATCCAGCGCAAAAACCTGTCGTGCTTAAAACCCTTGTTACCTGAGCCATTTGGATCTCCTCTTCTCAATCCTTTCCCAATGAAAGAGACCATCTTACCAAAGCTCTCAAAGCCAATGGCTACTCCACATCCCAAATCCACAAGGCCTTTCATTTCATTCTCCAGCCCCACCCTAAAAATCATTCCAATAACCCACCCTTAGCAAAAGTAACCTTACCCTACATTCAAGGGGTTACCAATCATATATCCAAAACTCTTGCTAAAAAGAACATCAAGACCTTTTTCAAACCACAGAAAACCCTTAACCAGCTCTTCAGATCGATCAAGGACAAGAATGACCCTATGCTAGGCCCCCGAGTCTATGAAATCCCTTGCTCTTGTGGAATGTCTTACATAGGTCATACCGGTAGATCCTTCAAAGCCTGACTCAAAGAACGTATGATTGACACCTACCATAACCACATTGCTAAATCTGCCATCGTTGAACAATCCCACAATACCAAGCATCTAATTTGTTTTGATAAAACCAAAATCCTAGCCTCTGCCCCCTTCCACTCCAATTGTATCATTAGGGAAGCCTTAGAAATTGAAAAGCACCCCAACAACTATAATCGAGAAGATGGATACTAGTTAAGCCATTCCTGGAAGCCAGTTATTCATTTCTTATCCTCTAAACTCAGTTCCCCTTACTCTAATATTAGTTCTAACCAATGTTGTTAAAAGCGCGAGCGGGATTAAATCGGCGCGGGGAATGAAGCGGAAAAAAGCGGAAAAATCGGGAAAAAAGCGGGAAAAATCGTTTGGTACAAAAATATTCATTTTTTTTAATCTTTTTTCAAAAATTCCGCTGCCCAGACATCCCGAGCTTTTTTCTGAAAAAAGCGGGCTTTTTTCGATAAAACAACAAAAAAAAAGAGTGGCCTTTTTTTGAAAAAAATGGGCTTTTTCGAAGAAAAAAAGCGCGCTTTTTTTAGAAAAAAAACGGCAAAAAAAAATTCCGCGCTTTTTTCGTATAAAACGCGCATTTTAAGCGCCATGGGGAAAAAAGCGCGCGTTTTTGAAAAAATCGCGATTAAAACGCGCTTTTAACAACACTGGTTCTAACCCCTCTTAAACTAGCCAACCCCCGCCCCTTCTTCCTCTCTCCCTCCTTTTTCTTAACTCTTTTCCATATCCCTTCCTTTCTTTTTTCTTTCTTGTCCCTCTTACTCATTTATTTGTTCCTTGTTGTCCAATAAAATTTACTTTACAATTCCCCCTTTACTTCCTTCTTATTGTATTAATTCTAATGTACTTAATCAAATTTCTTTAGATTCTATCTAATTCATTATATATTTCTTATTCAATCTCATTTTATTTTGTTTTCTATATTTTAATTTTTTCCAATTTCATTGCATTGAGAGGCGCTCTCTAGCCCAATATGGTTGTGATGTTGTAATGTAATGTTTAACAATTTCACTAAATCAAATTACATAAATATAAATTAATTAATTAAATTAAAAGATTAATGTAAACATTAACTCGATTAAAATAAAAATATCCCTACAAAAATAAAATAATAATAAAAAATAAAGATGACCCATGGTATTCATGTGGCATATAGCCTATTTAAATAGGGAAATTAAACAAGCCTAGATTCATCTTAACTCCGGATCTACCAAGCGCCAAGAGGGATCAAATCTCTTGAGATGTTGTGTTTAATATTTAATTACCCAAATCATATCTTTTAAATCTCAATTGAATTTAATTCATAACCACTGCATTAATTTTATTATACATTAATTCTAATTTGACACATATCAATCTCATTCTAACTATATAATTATAACATTTTATTCGAACTTCTAATCATTTTAATTTTTCAATTTCCTATCTCCTAAACTTATTTCATAATTTTTATTCCAATAAAATAATATTTTTTATTCAAGCAAATTATTCTTAGTCAAATATTTGACATTTTATTATTAATAATAATTTCGAATAAAATAATAGTTTTTATTCAATCAAATTAATTCTTAGTCAAAATTTTGACCAATTATTTTTAATAATGATTTCCATATCTTAATAATAATTTAATTATTTGACCTATTATCAATTTGATTATTTGACCTAGCTTTATTTTTTCCATACTTCGACTAATTTAATTAATTCACCCATTTAAATTAATTTGAATTCAATTTTAACTCTTTTATTCGATATTCTATTTCCCTATTTCCTTAACTATTTAATAATTATTTAATAATATCAACGATTCCATCATTCCCCTACACTAACGGCTATATGCCAACTCTATCTTCTATTTATATTGGTCTAGCACTCTTCGCATCATCAGTTTGCTTTAAGTCACTGAAGATGGGTCAAGTGTTCACCCAAAACGTCGGGCATATCAACCAACACAACACAGTTTAACAAAAGATTTCATCAACATCAAGTTTTTGTTATGTCAGTGGCCAGGTTTCCCAAGTGACGAGCCACTTACATACAATTGTGTTTGCCTTATGTAACTTCCTATTATTAATAGTAACTTTAACTTACAAAAAAAACATTTGAAATGCCTCATATATTAGGGTGAAAGGCCAAATCATTGGGCAAATTAACACAAGGGTGTTGGTGTGAAACTTAACCTCTATACATCTTTGCAAGATATTGCTCATCGGAGACTCCCTAATGGAAAACCCCTCATGCAACGCTCCATGGCTAAGCCTCCATTACCATCTAAACAACTTGTCACAACTAATAAAAGGCCTAATTTAGGACCTCTTCAAGCAACGTTCAATAACTAGGGTAGAGAAGTAGTTGAAGAGCATGTAGCTCAATGCATCTATACAAATGGGTTAGCATTCAATTTGGTACACTCCCCTTATTGGCAACAAATGATTAAGGCAATTAAAGAAGCACCAATAAGGTACACAAACCCTAATTATGAAAAGGATTCTAAAGTGGGACAAGAATATAAGACAAATTTGAGGAAAACTTATAGGGATGTAGGAACTACAATTGAAGAATCCAAGGAATTTGGAGTATTTGTACAGTCCACTAGAACCTTTTAGATCCACTAGCCATGGATGATCAGGGGCATATGGATTATATTAGTTGGTGGGGCTTCCATGGTGAGGAAAACATTCATCTCTTAACTCTAGCCACAAGGTTGTTATCACAAGGTGCCAATTCCTCATCACTTGAGAGGAATTGGAGTACATATGACTTCATCCATTTAGTGAAGCAAAACATAATGCGAGTCGTTGTGGAGTACTGAAGAAGATATGTTTTTATCGATTATTTTGTCATCTTTTCTTTAAAACTCATAACCTCTTTGCACCATGAACTAGGTAGATAATAGGAAATCATAACAAAATCTATGGGATTTATATGCAACACAAAATTACTAATAATTGCCATTTTCTTATGCAGGAAAAGGAAAAAACGAAAGATTGTCGTCCCAAAGGAAAAGACGGGGCAAAGTTAGCTATTGTCCCTTTGGTAGGGAACCACATGCAAACAAGGCGATCCAAATTGAAGCGTATCAGCCAAGGAAAGGAAAAGGAGATATCGAATCGGCGTAAGAAAACAAATGGATAACTAGGAATTAACAGTTTGGCGAATCCCTCAGGATCCTTTGATCCATAAGGATTGCTATCTTAACTATTTTGCATCATTGATATCTTCGCTCGGCTGTTATAAGAAGGGTCAGCACTTATAGCCTGAGGGGACGACCTGTTGTTATTTTTATGTAATTTCCCTTTGTATTTTAAACTTTGATCATCGACTCTCATTGAGAAGTGATCCACTGTAAATCTGCTTTGATGTTTTGATATAAATCCGGTTGTTGTTCCATCTTTGATCCTGGAGTAATCTCAAGCGGTGTGTCCCCGGAGGCTAAGGGCCCGGCCTTGGTGGAACACTTGCTCTGTACCATTATCTCTAATTCGTGTGTGGTTTTCATTATCAGCTTTGTTCGGTAATCTGATGTGTTTTGTTATTTTACATCACGGTTTTGTTATATTTGATTTATGTTCGACAAAGTAATATTGTTCTCTGTGACAGGAATGTTGTATTGTTCATTCTAACTTTGTAACACATTGTTGTTCCTTTAATCATTGATATAACATTGTTGCTCTTTACAGAATGCTATCGTTGTTCAATTATAGAGTAACCGTGCTGTAACATTCATAAGTTGGTATTACTGTATTCATCTATGGTTTACACTTAACCGCGATTGTTGTTCAACTGGCGTTGTTGTTCCATTACGAATTACAATCGTTATTCTTTACAACTAAGATTGATACTTGTAGTATCGAATTCAGATTACTGTTTCTTTTAATATTAAGCGTGTTGTGTGTTATTTATCTTGGTTCATTGTACATTTATATTTGACTCTAAGTGTTGTTCTATATTTCATTGCTAATTAGTTGTCGTTCTATTTCCATTTGTTGTCTAATTTATCCTTAGAGTAAAGGTTGTTATCTGATTCCTGTGGGGTACAATTGTTACATTTATTTCCTTAGACTAAGGTTTTGTTGTTCAATCTTATTTATAAGAACTAGTTGTTCCATTTCCTGTTATTTGTATTATCGTTGCTTTGGTGTGTAGAACGATCTGAGACTGTAGTGAGCGTTGACATTTGTTGTCTAGTTCCCAGGTTGATGATCTTTTCCTTGATTATCTTTAGTTACATCAGTTTACAGAGGGATGAGTTACCGTTACTATACCCTTGATTGATAATTTGCTATAGTTTTCTAAATGCATGATTTAAGTCTTAAGGTGCTTTGTTGTAAGTAGATCTCATTTTGAGCATCTGTTTACTCTTGTATTTTAAGCACTATACTACTAACATTACTCTGACAAATGGCCACCTCAAACTAAGTACACTCTTTGAGATAACAAATCATTCATGGATTGCTAAGTTAATGTAGGGTAAATAGAGGTGAAAAAGACCCTTTTTACTGCTCATCAGCCGTGAAGGCTGAGGATCTTTTGTTTGTTCATTCCAACCTCTACCTTCTATGATTCTATCACATTCTAGTAGAGAGTATAAGAAAGGTCTGAGGTAGAGGTAAGATGTGGAGCTTGAGATATCTCATTTAAAGTTTAAACATGACATTGAATGCCACGACTCACCTCGACTCACCTCAAAGTACTTGAGAATGTTATACTACCAATTCCTAATTGTGTTGCAATTTCCAATATTCGTGACCTTCCATAATCTACTCGTGATGTAAGGTTGCAATATGCAAATTATGAGAATGTAGACCCATTTGAAGGTCATATTAGTAGAGAGATCTCCTTTTTGCGTTAAATATTATCATTTTCATACGAGGCAAGATGGATCATTTAAGTGCTCAAATTTATAAATTATCTAGTGTTTTAGTTCTAATGTTGTGATTCATGAATGGTTTTGATTCTAAACTTCAAATATGTTTTTAAAATTTAAAAAAATATATATATATTATTACATATTTGTATACTTCACGTATCATGACCGTATCTGGATCTTGGCTTTTAAAAAACTAGTAAATCCATTTCCTTGGCTTTTAAAAAACTAGTAAATCCATTTCCTTGGCTTTTAAAAAACTAGTAAATCCATATCCTGATCCATCTGTAGCCTAATAACATAGAAATTAAATAACCAAGACAACATTATTAAGTATATGCTGTTGAAAGTTCCACTCTCAAGAAAGGTGAACTTCAACCAATGAAAAAGGGTAAGAAAAATACTAATAGAGGATCGTAGAACAACAAAAGCAAGGAGAGCATGCTACCGAGGAGCATCAAGGTTTCACATTCACCAAGTCAAAAGACTTCACAATGCAATACAAATGCTATAAAAGAATCACACCAGCACTCAAACCGAGGACCAAGTCCAGTCCCTAAAACTAGCTAAAGATGTTGAACCAAGAAAAGATGCTCAACTACAGATAATCCTGTTTGCTATGGTCTGAAGACAAAGAATCCTTTAAGGCAGTGGTAATGTAACAAATATCATAAAGATAATAAGGTTAACGAAAGATCAAAGGCTACACACCCGTTCACCTCATAACTAGTTGATGTATATTTATACACCATCACAAGGCTCATTGTAGCCACATCAATTGATATAAATCAATCATACTTGAAGAAATACTCTGTCAATCTCATAATAAACAGGAATTTTTTATTTCATAGAAGCTGTGGGTGAATGGTAGAGTTAGAAGCTTTCAGGGTTTCCTGTTATTGAGAGTAATAAACAGTGATGTGATTTAAGTTTCAAATCTTTGCTTGCAGCTACATTCTTCAGTGGAATGTGTTCCAACTTCCAGTATATCGTAGATTTCAAAATTCAGATTGCGGTTTTGATAGAAATTTCAGTTTCTGCTTTCCTAAGTAGATAGGTTTAAATTAGACTAGGACTGATACCCATCGGCTTAAGAATTTCGGCAATAAAAAGTCCATCCCTTAGCTGCATGAAATGCTCAAAATAGAAAGGCATCTTGGGCCAGAGGTCCTTGGAACATAAAGTTCACAAAAATCAACCTAGACAATGATGATAAAGTTAATGATTCCTAGGTCCACTCTGAATTCTCGATGACACGTGTACTGTTTTGAAGTAAATTTCATAGGTTTAAAAAAAATTGCGCTCTTTGTAACTCTGAGAGACTTTGATAAAGTTAATGATTCCTAGGTCCACTCTGAATTCTCGATAACACGTGTACTGTTTTGAAGTAAATTTCATAGATTTAAAAAAAAAATTGCGCTCCTTGTAATTCTGAGAGACCAAGGCAGAAGGTTGTTTTGTAAATTTTTGTATGTGAAGGCAAGAGAAGGTAGTGACCAACATGCATACAAATCGACTGCAGAGGTTGTGTGAATGCGTAGTTTCCGACAGCTATTGTTTGGTTCAGTCTGGAATTAAATGCGGACACCAGATTATAGCTACTAAGGTAGCAAAATTATATATTACTTCGGAATCAGTTGAAAATAACTGATTAGAAGGAATATCCATATGCTCAAGACTATATGAGCGTATACACGTGGTAGAGATGATATCAAGCCTCGTCACCACCACGCAGTCGAGACCTCCTCTTCTCATGGCCTCCTTGTCATTCGTTCAGTGTCAACTGCTTACTTGTTTGACTGTGGTATCCATAAGAATGAGATTTTTCCTTAGCATTGACAACAACAACAGCTTCCGGAGCTGCAACAAAGATTAAGACAAAAAACCCTTCGGAGCAAAACAAACCAGATAAATTCAAATACGGTCAACATTATGAGTCCAGACTTACCCCACTAAATGCTGCCTGTCACAGGAGATGAAATATAATATGTCGTCTTTTGTAGGAAAAACTTACAATATACTCTTCCAAAATTATCAAAAAGTAATTCAAGAAGTGCTGAATTTAATTAAAACACCAAAAAAAAAAAAAAAAAAATAGAACGCAAGCTTAATAGACAATTCTTAACCGATGGTAACTATAAGCATACCGGTTGATTAAGTAATACGCTTGGGCTTTGCCGGGCAGCACCGTGGGACGGCTGAACAAAACGGTGAGACGGTATCGTGAACTGCTCATACAAGGCCATTTTATTCCTGGGAGGAGCTCGTGGCCCGGCCGTTTTCGTTTCCTTCACGTTCAGACGTGGGAACAAAACCCCGTTTTCTGCACCTGTTTTGTCAGTTCCATTCTTGCCATCGTCACCCTTGACATCCTTCGCAACTTTCATCGTTGCCGATAAAGTTAACCCCGACCTTGGTAAAAAGGAAAAGGCCTCCGTTTCCCGCTACTAATGCGAAGTCGACAGATAGAATCCACCAAATAAGATGCAAAACGCTCCAAAATTGAAAATAAAACAAGGCATTCGGAGGAGTTAGACAAGCTCAACCGATGAAATCCTTCAGAAGATAAAATTCACTTAATTCCACAGATATTCCATGAAAACTACACGAATTTCTTCCCATTGAAATCGAAATCCTTCAACGCGCACAAAATTAGAGGAAATTCCAACGCACGGTTAAAGCGGCTTAATTTCGAATGCTGTTTCTGTAAATAAAAAGCAGTTTTTTTTCACACTGCAACCAAAACCAGACTCCTCACACGAAATTTCCCAACCATGGGCTGTATTGCTGGACGAACGGTCAAATTTCCACGGCAAGGGCCGAACCCGAGCTAGGTCGAATTGCGAAGAAGCGCAGAACACGCAATTCACATCCAGCTTCTCTACGTCAGTGAGGTATCAAAGAAAGGAGAAATCTCCACGGCAAAGGCCGACAAGTGACTCAATCGAATCACAGAGAGACGCAGAACATGAAGACGATGCAGTCAGGGGGGTCTGGCGGCGTAATCAGCGGCAAAATCGAAAGAAGCAGGCGCGCAAACCCTAGCGAAAAACTGGAAACCCCTATTGCAGTGAGATTTTTGTCAAAATTGTTACGAGATGGGTATCATGAGAGCATGGCATTCTTTCGATCGTATGGCACCATCATCCTCATTCCGATTCGTGCCACGTGTCCCACCGAGACGCTAACTTTACATCCGAACGTGACGCGTGTCCTTTAGATTCCCCGTTGGTCGATGCTTTGAGCGCGAGTGATGGATCACATACGCATTGAGATCCGGTTGTTCTACGCCGTCGGATGGAGATCGGACGGGCGAGAAGAGGAAGAGTAGATATTTTTAACTGGCGAGAAGAGGAAGAGTAGATATTTTTAACAGGGAGGATCTTGCCTCTTTTCGCTTTTTAGGCAATTTAGTATTGCCGTTCCGACCAAAAAGTGCACCCTTGTTTGCCCTCTCGTCTCGCAAAAGTCAGGGCGGTAGAGCGGGCAGGGCGGTGCAACGAGGTCTACTCGGATCTTGCCGATTTGTTTATCTCCTAGTGGAGTTTTTAATATATATTCTTGTTAAGAGTTTTTAATTTATATTTTTGTGGAGTGAAATAGGGGTGGTTATTATTATTATTATAGTTGATTGCAATAGTTTTATTCATGTTTAAATTTCTAGAGATTTACCTATATACTCGTAGTGTAGGAGGATATAAGCAATATGAAAGCAAGTTTCATCACTAATTCCGGTTTTTGGAGTTTTGGTGTTCGGAATCGATTTTGCAATAGCCTCACCTATGTATGATGTGAATCATAAGATATTTAAAAAAAAATTGAGTAAATGGAAAAGGCAGATGGTCTAAGGTTGTCTTTAATGATATATTGTGCAAAATAAAGAAGACTTGGATGCAGTGAAATAACAAATGGTTTAGTAATGGAGTATTTGTTTGAACACGTGTCCTATAAACAATAAAGAGATAGAAGCTTTTATGGATAAGTTTCACAAGCGTATTTGGGATAAGAAACTATGGAGAAAGAAAAAATAATATATTGAAGTGTTTAATCCCACTCATAATCATCAACAAAAAACGTCAATAGAGTCCAATATTTCTTTGAGAGCCAAAATTCTTATTGCTCAGCTAAGGACTAATTCTCATCAACGTCGTTTTGAAACAGGGCATTGGAAAAGGCCAAAAAAGTGTGGGAGGAAAGAGTATGTATTTTCTTTTCTTCTCGAAGGGTGGAAACATAAAAACAGTTCCTTTAGAATGTGAGGCCTTTAAAGACAAAGGGAAATTTATGTAGATACTTTGGCAACTAGCTCTTGGGATAATCTATTTAGCGAGGGGTTTGTCGAGAAGTTGGGAGCGTTTATTGTGACGCTTCACAGGAAAAGGTCGAATACATCCACTAGATGAAGAAGCAATATGTCTCATGCGCTATCTTTAGCCTCATGGACGTTAAATTAAATTTATTGCTTTCTTTCTTATAGTCTTCTATCATATGAGCATTTCTTTATTTCCTTTTTTTGTTTCTTTCCTTTCTCTTTTTGTGCTTATCATCCATTTCAATGGATGTGAGGGGTGGCTCTTGTAATTAGCTTTAGCCAACTCTAGTTTAAAGGCTTCAACTTGTTGAAAGAATGTTAAAGAAATGATTGTGTCATGTTTGCTAAGATTAGTTAATGTTAAGAATGTGATTGGTATCAAGTTGGCTTATAGGTTGAGAGGTTCATTAAAAATGTGGTCATCGTTATGTTGAAGAGTTGTAACAAAGTTAGAAGCAATGTAATGGTAATAATGGATAGTGTATTATTGTAAATAATAATCGTGTGAATGAAAGTGACTTCACACTGAAGATGTCGTAGCAATTCAAAAGTGTTGGACCCATCAGCGAGGAATGAAGGGTTTTCACTATTGACTATGGTTTATTCCTATGAGTATTGTTTCGAGTGGGAGGTAACAGCAGAACATGGGGCTTTAACTGCACTACGTATGCACACATAAGTGGATCAAATCCCATCCCATGTGTTCATTGAGCTCAACAATTTTGAAAGTTTAAAGAGGCTACACCAATGGTGATATTAGGAAGTTTTTCATTGTTGACCAAGGTTCAATTCCTAAGAGCGATGTTTTGACCCCTTAAATTCAATATGGGGGAGCTTAAGGTAGTCGTTGTGAGGTTTATATTACACTTCCTATGTCATACATATTGAAATCCGTTCTTTATGTTCTCCTTAGGGTTAACATCTTTGAAATCACTTCCTTATGTAACCCTGGGTGCCAATGGTTTTGAAAGCTTAGAGGGGTTGGATCCAATCAAGAGGAATATGGAGTTTTTCGCCACTAATCAAGGTTTAACGTCTGTGAGCACTACTTTTATCCCTTAAAGTAGCCATGATGACAATTGGATGTAATGGTTGAGCGTGTACATGTACACACATAAGTGGATCTAAGTCCACCTCTATGTTCTCCTTGTGGTTAGCCATTTGGAAGCCCGAAGGGGTTGGATTCTATGGTGAGGAACTAGGATATTTCAACTATTGACAAAGGTTCAATTCCTATTAACATTGTTGCAACCCTTTCAAGTAGTCATGGAAGCATTCACAAGTTAAGGTTGGACATATGAGGCTTGCATTGCATAACCGACATAAACAAGTACATGAAATCCCACCCCTATGTTATCCTTGAGACAAATTGTTTTAAGTTGGTAGGTTGGTGATTTAAGGAGGATTTTGCTTCCACTAGCCCAAGTTCAATTCACAACATGGAAGGTGTGTTTGCACTATCTAAGAATTCCTTGAAATAGTGAGCTTTTCACCACTAACCAAGGTTCAATGTTCGTGAGCACTACTTTTATTTCTTAAGGTAGCCATGATGGCATATGAAGGTAATCATTAAATGTGTACACGTGCACATGTAAGTGGATCCAAGTCCACCACCATGTTCTCCTTGTGGTTAGTCATTTTGAAAACCCGAAGGGGTTGGATCCAATGGTGAGGAATGAGGGGATTTCAACTATTAACCCAGGTTCAATTTTCATTGACATTGCTCCAACCCTTTTGAAGCAACCATAGAGGCATTCAAAGATTGTGATTGCATATGAGGCATGTACTGCACTACCTCCACAGGTAAATAGATAAAATCTCGTCCCTATGTCATCCTCAAGACCAACTATTTTAAGTTGGTAGGGTGGTGGTTCAAAGGGGGAGTTTAGCTCCACTAACCCAAGTTCAATTCACAACATTTAATGTGTGCGTGCACTAAGAATCTCTTCAACCATATTTCCACAAATGGCATGCCCACATCCAAAAATGAATTTTTCCCCATATAAGGTAGATGTGTAGGTGTAATGTAAGAAAGTTTGTTAACATTTTTACATGTTGGCTCAATATGTTCAATTTATAAAAGATAAATGTAAGAAAGTTTGTTAACATTTTTACATATTGGCTCAATATGTTCAATTCCATATCTCCACAAATGGCATGCCCACTTCCAAAAATGAATTTTTGTCGTATAAGGTAGATGTGTAGGTGTAATGTAAGAAAGTTTGTTAACATTTTTACATGTTGGCTCCAAATGTTCAATTTATAAAAGATAAAATATGTAGATGTGTAGGTGTAATGTAAGAAAGTTTGTTAACATTTTTACATGTTGGCTCCAAATGTTCAATTTATAAAAGATAAAATATTTGTAAACATTGCTCGATTAAATAATGATAAAATGTTAAAACCCAGTATGAGTTATATGTTATATTAAAAGTAAAAAAAATAATAAAATTCCAAATTTTTATTGTAATTTAGTTTTTATTCATAAAAGTATGAATAACTTTAGGTAAAAGAAATTCATAATATACATATCACATTAAAATATATAACATATAAATAGTAGCTATAAGCTAAGATCCATTTACCTTGTAAATTAAAATAATGGCTATATAATCATATATAAATTTAATTAACAAACACATAAAAACATTAATACTTACAATATAATCATATTTTTAACCGTGGATATTCATGCCCACTTTACCATAGATATTATTAACTTGTAAATAGACTTTGTTACAATACCATGAACCAATATCATAGCTCACCAATACCACATGCACAAAAATCATATCTCATTTTACAATCAAAATATTTTATAATTACTTTGGAGATATATCTTAACCCTCTATCACATCAAATTATTTAAGCTATAAATTAAGGTCCATTTCACCATATAAATTAAAATAATAATTTTGTAACCATATTTAACTTTCATTAATAAGCACATAAAAACGTAATACTTACAATATAATAAGATTTTTTAATCATGGATATTCACTTTCATTTTCCCATGGATTTTATTAACTTGTAAATAGGCTTTGTTATAATACCGCGAGCCAATACCATGGCTCATTAATACCATATGCCCAAAAACCATCTCTCATTTATCAATCAAAATATACTATTTTTTTTTAATATTTTTGCATGAAGAGACACTCTCCAGTCCAATTTGGAAGAGATGTTGTAATGTCCTTTTATATTATGTTATCAAAACATTTTGACTTGGTTAAATTACATAAATATAAAAATAAAATTACAAGTAAAAAACTAAAATTATCAATTAAAAATATTAATTAAAACATTATGGCCTAAGCTAAATAAGTAAAAACAAAAAGTTAATTAATAAAAAAAAAAAATAGTATTTACTATTTTTAATTATTATTAGTTAAATCAGTTTAGATCCAACTACAGATCTATCAAGCTCTCAGAAAGATCAAATCTCTGAGGGGCAAACACTTCCTCAAGTTTTGCACTCAAAAAAGAGGTTTGCAACACCCAGGGAGATTTGATTTGATCCCTCTTGATGCTTGATAATCCAACTACAGATCTATCAAGCTCTCAGAAAGATCAAATCTCTGATGGGCAAACACTTCCTCAAGTTTTGCTCTCAAAAAAGAGGTTTGCAACACCTAGGGAGATTTGATTTGGTCCCTCTCGACGCTTGATAGAGCCAGAGTTAAGATGGATCCAGGTTGGTATATAATTTAACAAAGAGGAAACAAATCCAAAAAGATAATCACCTTAAGGAAGTAAAATTTAAAAGAAATCCCCTCTGAAAAGAGTGTGATTGGGGAACAACAACCAAGTGAGAATGCTTCATCTCAAAAGGAGTGAAAAAACAACTAAGTCCGTGATTGAAAGAGACATCCTAATGAGAAGTTCCCTTTAGATATTTTTCCAATATATTAAGGTGTAAAATGAACTTGTTATGCTAATCGGAATGTCTTTTTGGAATAGGGCTTCCAAAATTTTAATTTAGTTATCAATAATTATTAGGTGGATCATAGGGATTTAATCTCCATGGAATATTTTAGAATATTCTTAGTAGTATTCACAAATCAAAGGTTGAGATTTACCTCCAAAGTAGTTATGTCCATTTTGCCCTTTTAATTAAATTGATTAATTAAAACAAATATCATATGAACAAGTGCCATATTTATGTCGATATGCAAGTCTATTTTGGAATAGGGCTTCAAATTTTTTGATTTAGTTACAATAATTATTAGGTGGATGATAGAGATTTATCTTCCATAAAACATTCCAAAATATTCTTAGTAGTATTCACAAAGCAAAAGTTGAGATTTACCTCCAAAATAGTTATGATCTTTTTGCCTTTTTGGTTAAATTGATTAATTAAAACAAATATCATATGAACAAATCTTCACTCTCAAAGTGTCATATGAAATCAATGATGGTTTGTTGGACATGTGGTATTGATAAGCCATGGTATTGTAACAAAATCTACTTACAAATTAAAAATCTTAAAAGTGAGAATAAATTTCCATGATTAAAAAACTTTTTTTCTTACATATATATGTTTTAACTTCTATATTAATTATTTTTTATAATTAATAATAATAATGTAAAATAAAATTATATTATATAAAAATAAGCATTTTGATACTTTTCGTAAATTAATACCTATCAACATTTACAAACTATTTAATTTATATAATTATTTTAATTATTTCAAACCAATCATAACTCACTACAAATTTACCCTTTTTAAACTTAATTGACATCCTATCCTCCATAATAACAAAACCATATTTTTGCCTTGAATCATGTGTTGAAAATTCCTTACTTAAAAAGTACATCTTATTAGGTAACTTCTATACATTTTTCTCATCTTTAATTCTGCATTTAATACGAAAAAATATGTAAACAATCTTGTCAACATATATGTTGATAAAATTTTAAATTTTATCTCAAATTTCGATCAAGATTATTTCGAAAGTTATTTGGAAATAAATTCCATCGTGTAATATTTATATATATTTGTTAAAAAAGGCGAAATAATGTATAACTCTTTAAAGAGTAAAATTATCTCGAAATTGTTGTCAAATATACAAAATGGAATTTTACATAAGAGTCAAAATAAATATTAAAAATGAATTTGTTTAACGTGGAATCAGTGTCAAATTTCAGAATAATTATGTAAATGTATTTAAGTATTAATGTCAAAAATAATTTAGTGAGTTAATGCAAGTGATTAAGTGTTTTGAGCTTCATGCAGGATATCTTTAGGTTAATGGGCTAAGTTGATTATGCCTTATGCATGATATCTTCAAGTTAATTGGCTAAGTTGATTATGCCTCTCTCAATGTCTCTACTAAGTAAAATGTCATAATCAAATTATGCCTTATGCATGATATCTTCAAGTTAATTGGCTAAGTTGATTATGCCTCTCTCAATGTCTCTACTAAGTAAAATGTCATAATCAACACGGGTGAATTTATAGTGAGTACCATTAACAAAATGTATGGAAATGCTCAAGGGTTCATCATCGCAAGGAATCCTAAAAAACAAAAAACAAAACAAGGTCAAAGTTTATAAAGATATTTCTTTTTTAAACAAATTATATGATTAATTAAATTTAGATATTTAAAATTATGTATAAATATTTATAACGTTTTTCCAAGGAAATGATCCCCTCCTCCATAGAATGTTTATATGTGTTGGGTATATATTACATTATTTGCATGATTAGCCTCATGTGTTGTATGTATGTATGAGTGTGATGTTGATGTTTGTAGCTTGGGCAGGGACTTATGCATAGGCCTACGTGTCTAGCTGCACAAGAAGTCACCCAATGTCTCATCAGGACACCTGCTCAAGTTTAAGTAAGTTGATTTTGTAATTTAGCCTAACTTACGAAAAACACATAATATTATGTTGGCTAATTGAGCTAAAGAAGCATTAGGAAAAGTAAAGTATTTACTTTAATGATTATGTTTTAATCCCAGTCGTTGATCTCAAGTGAGGTGAGATCTAATCTCGATCGTCAATCACTTTGTAGATTAGGGTTAGGGATTTAGTTCAATGTAAAATTATAAATCAAGGCTAACGTGAGGGGAAAGACACAACATAAAGCAACACAAGACATTAAGAGAGACATACCAATGGTGACTCGAGAAGGACTTCCATTATGGTGTGTTGGGTTCAAGGAAGGGAGCATAAAGGAGATCCATATCACTTCGCTTCGCTAATTAAGTTAAGAACCTAGTTGTGCCTTCATTAAGTATATGTGCAATATGTTAGGACAATAAATGTTAGGTGCTAGATTTGCAAGAAAATCAACATGGTATCAGAGTAGGAAACTATGAAAATCACTCTTTGAATCATGCAGAAGCCAGGTTCATACAAGATAGTCGGGGCCGAGTTTAGTCGTAATCGTACAACACAAATATTTTGTTTTTTAGGGCAAAAGGAAATCAATCATATGTTATAATGCTACAAAGATTATTAAAAAAAAGTGTTGCAGGGAGGTTGAATACAATTCTTTTGTCGTGAGAAAGTGGTTTAGTTTTTGCTATTTTTTAAAGGAAATAATAAAAAATATATTTAGAAAAACAAATGTCAAGACCCACAACCCTTAGTGGATCGTCAAACCCACCCAAGGTTTCCAGTCGAAAAAGAGTCTATAGAACACCGAGGAGGTCAAGATGAAGGAGGCAACTCAATAGGTTGACTAGAGATAAGGTCATAGGGTTGAAATTTGTTTCAGCAAGAGAAAGCAAATTCATCAGTAGTTGCAGTGCAGGGGTAGACAAGAGATTATAATAATCGGTAGGGTACATGACATGGGGAAGCATGACATCACTTGGCAAGAAGAAGCGTAGCGGTTGAGTCAAGGGAGACGTAGTGAGGTAGATCACAAGGTATTAAGTTGTCGGTAAAAACAATCATAGACAAATCAATGTAATATGAACAAGATACATAGCCCTCGGGTCATGTAGACTCGACTGACAAGTAGCAAGCCAAGGTCGTGGTTGCAAACCCACCGTTGACACAAATAAAAAATTTAAAATCATTTTTTTCATTAATAAGGACAACCATAGGGTGTGTCGATGAAATGGTGATAGTGCAGAGTGTAGCTAGGCAATAGTAGTTGTAGATTTGGGTAGTAGACTAGAGGCATGAGCGAGGCTGACAATAGTTTTGCTACTATGATTGGTAGAAAGAAAACCTTAGAGGGAAAGAGGGAGTCTATATCAATCAAAAACAGGTTTGGGTGCCTAAAAGGCTAGGCAACAAATTCTTCATAAATTCTTCAGTGAGATTTGGTAAAAATGACTATAGTGGGTCTTTGGTATAAAGACAGGTTAGAAAGAGCCTCAAAATTCCTATCTTGGAAGGCTAGGGTCAACTTAGTTCTCAAAAATAATAATCTATGGGAGATTGTTGAGACCAAGATCCCTGAGTCGTTAGATCCTTGAGAGAATGCCATCCTAGCAAAGGAGATAAAGGCATAGAGGGTACTTTTGAATGCCATGGTAGGATTATACCAAGGTGTGATAGTCTCGGTAACCTGTCATCTTTAAAAATGTTGTAATATTTTGAAAGATAAAATAGGGCACATGGGTTGAGGTAAAATGGACATTGATTCCAAGGCTAAGGAGGATTTGTTTGGAGGATATTTTGGTTTTTCTTTTTACTGCAACCATGAAGATAGACACGTGGAAAAAAAAGGGGCAAGTGGCATTATGGTGGTTGGCTGGGCAGGAAGACACAAAAATCAATTATTGATGACAGGGTCAACTAAAACAAAAATTTGGAACAGGATGGACAGATGGGTTGCAATGGATTGGCCCGCAAGTTTTCGGTCAGACTAGTAAAAACTACATGACAAGCTGGAAGAATAGGATTTAACAAAGGAGAGGGAGTAGAGGGCACGGAAACCCCAATAAGGTATTGATATGAAATTGTTGGTGTTCGACTAAAGATTTATACCTATATCCATTTAGAGATAGCGCAATTAGCCATGAGAAAGATCCTTATCACAAGAATTCTTAAATAATTTGGTAGTTGAGATTTGTCCTTGGAGCAGTCCCCTTACGCCCTAAAATATGGCTCGTGGGAGATAACTACATAAGAGATGTGATTCCAGTTAGTTTGTGGTTGGGAGGTGAGTTCCGTCGATAACTATATTACCCATCTGCATTTGAAACTAAGATAATGTATATAGTAAAGTAATGAATTGCCTATGTTGTAAGTTCCTGGTTATAAGTACAGGTGATGTGCCTATTTGTTATGTATGTTGGGATCAGGAGTAATGGCCTGTGTAAAATGATGTGTAATTAATCATGTGCAAAAAATTATAATATACTGTATATAGCTCATGTTATGTTTATATAGATTGTGCATGAGTTATGCTTTGCAGTATGGTAAAGAGTATGAGTAGAAGACCACCCCTCCAACCAGTCTTAAAACATGAAGATCTGAAAATTAATAAGATTCACAAAGTGATCAAAGCTTTCTAAAAGTAGTGATAATAGTGTGTGATGCCATGGTCCATAGCATAATTCATGCCATTAACCTTGACAGTGATTTGGATGGTTGTACTCTATATCCTGCTTCACCATTAGGAAATTGGCTATGCAAAACTCGCCTAGAAGTTTTAAAGGCTTACTTGACTCACCAGTATGGGGCTTATACTTCTTTGCCATAATGTTTGAAAATAAGGTTTCCTTGGTAGGGCACAAGGCACAAGCTAGCTACAACATGAATGTTAATTTTGATACCCCTATTTGTAACAATTAGTGCCCCATTACTCAATAAAGGTTGTCGAGTATGGTAAGCACAAAAATGCTAGATTTTTCACACCCAAAATATGATTTCCATTTGTGTTCTTGGTATTGTTTTGGGAACCAACAGTGTTAAGAAGTCATCTGAAACCTGTGCTTAATGGAAAGGGTTGTCATAACCTTTCCCCTAGGTTGCCTGGGCTAGAAAAAACTTTTTCAAAGTCCAAGCAAGATTTGTTGAGCCTTGTACCCCAAAGGTAGGGACCCAATGCAAGACATTGAGTTATTTAGTTGCTTTCATAGACTATCTCATAGTGGCAATGAAATGTAGCCATCACATTACTTGGAAGGACGTCCTCTCCTTTCTTTATTCTTGGAATTTGTATCGGTATTGGATTGCATTGTATTACTTTGGGTGCTTTAAATTGGAAAGGTCATGCCCCCACCTTGGAAGCAAATAAATGAAGTGTAGTGATGCAATCAATTAATGTTATATTCACAAAACGCAATCCAATACCCAATATCAAAATGTTGATGTTTCACATGGCAAGCAACACCTTCATTCTAGATATTGTTTATGCTAATATGAAGGTAATGTCTTGGTATCCTAAGTATAAATTTTTTATCTCTTTTAATTAACCTTCTAAAAGAGTTAATGGCACAACATGATTTTCTACATGAAGCGATCAGCGAAAAAGTGCTCTTAGGTTTCAACTTGTAATCAACTTTATATTATGATATGACATGAAATTCATTAAAACTTAAACATCTGACATAAAAATAAAGCTTCTAAGCGTTATCATTGAGGACACCAGAGAAGGCTAATGTCATAGCATGGTATAGAGTTGGTTAACTTGAAGTGTGCGTTAACATTCTTTGCCAACTTCCAGAGAAATAAGCATAAATCAATGCCAACAATATGTAAAACGAGGTGTTATTTACAAGGCCATCTATGGTAATCATCTATCTTCATTTCTTTGCCATTTTTTGAGTGTGAATGTGTGTTTTATGGAGTATTCTTCCTTAAAACTTGGCAGTCACTTGTATTGGAATATGATTGTTCATTGTCCTGTCTGGGGAATGCTTATGAGACAGTTATCCATATGTTAAAATTTAAAAATAAGCTACTTCTATGAGCAGTTTTAGGGAAAATGTCAACCCTAGTTCCAAGCTCCACTACCTTAGCAATTCTTTTGGATTCATTATAAGCACTAATTCCATTTCATTTTTCATATATTCCTGCTTGTTTCTGGTTCTTAACATGTTTCAAACAAGTTGGTGTACCCATTTAGAGCCAGAGTTGATGATGTTTCATTTCTTCATGTTCTAAAAAAAAAAAAAAAATCTTCTTTCTTTTAAGGGCCTTGCTAGTTAAAGCATGTAAATTGGATTTTACTGTGTGATGAAACATTCCTTTCCTAGTTGAAAACTCAATTAGAAATTGGATCAATGTAAGTTGGAATGCATAAAAAACAATAGTTGATGAAGGACATTTCATTGAGCTTGAAAGGAAAAATTGCAGTGAAATGTTTTCACAAATCCTCACAGTGAGCACAAGAGCCTCTATTGGCTTGACTTCCATTAGTTTTGCATATAAATCATAACGTGGAAGATTAAATAAGAGTTGATTATTCGACTTGATCGTTGTGATTGATTCCATCCATCAATAACCTTCGATTAGGGATATCGTTAGTGATTCTTGGCTATTGTTGTTTTATCCTCACTACCACAACTTTATACATCACAAGTTGTATGGATTGTTGGAGTTAATTGCTCCACATTATTGAGTTGATAATATCTTAATGGAATTATTGTATTAATGCTTATGTGCAGATGATTCATAGAATGAACATTGTTGAAGTGAGCCTAATAGAAAGGAAATATGTTCAAGACCCATGGATGCTAGGTTTATAGTTTTATGAGCTTAGTTCCTCCCCTAGAATTTTAATTCCCTTGACTTTTAATACACAAGAAAAAAAAATATACCCCATTTTCTCAATTTGAATTGTGAGAATCGGGTAAACCTAGTAACCACCTCCTTCTGTTAGTAAGGTAAGAGGGTGTGTTACACAAGGCAAGAAAATAAAAAGAAGATGATATTGAAACATATGTTTCGGACTATGCAAATGACCAAGTCTGACTCAACAATGAGTTATCTAATGAGTATTATATAGATTGGTGATCAACTTACAACAGTGGGAGAAAAGGTGGAAGACACAAACCTAGTAAATGTGGTGTTGAACAGGTCCTTAGAGGCATGGGATCTATTCATTATATGAGTATATGCCTGAGATAAAATACTCATATTTGATAGGCTAATGGATGATTGCATACAAGAGAAAATTATGTTCAGTCAAAGGGAAAAAGTAAGAAGATGACAAGAACGTGGTTGTGTTGGAAAAGGGCAAAAGAAAGAGTTTGAGTAAGAGTGGGGAGTCAACCTCATGGATAAATAAGAAGAAGGACTTGACTAAGGTCAAGTGTTTCTCGTGTCATAAGACATGACACTATGCTTCATAGTGTCTAAGGAGGAAGAAAGAAGGAAAAGGCACACAATTAAGTGTAACTAAGTCAAGATAAATTCATGAGGAGTTTTCCAAAAAGTTTAATACAAAGTTTTCACTTGTTTCCTACCTTTCCTCAAGCACCTTACCAATTGGTGAATGGCTACTAGATAATGGAGCCACGGGACATGACAGGAGCATAGGAACAATTCAACAACCTAACTAGTGGGACTCATAATTGGAGTTGGAGTTTGGTGTTGATACCAAACATGCAGTAAAGGGAGTTGGAACAATGGTATTTCAACTTGAGTCAGGAGGTAAGTTGGAAGTCAAGGACATGTTATGGGTGCCAAAACTTGGGTGGAGTTTGTTCTCAGTCTTAATGTTTGAGAAGAAGGAGTTTTGTGTAACCTTCTAGGACGGGCAGGCATGAATCAAACCCAAGGGATCGAGCTCTAACATAGGACGCGTCATTAGAGTTATAGAGAGTGACCTGTACAGGCTAAAGGTCCAGTCCATTTGAGCAACAGTAAGAAGCAGAAAAGTGATAGAAAGCAAGGAGCAATAACTTTAGAGGTTGAATAGTTCAAAGGGAGACTAGTTTGAGGTGGGGAGTAGTAGTTAGCAAATCCTTCCAAGTCTATCAAGAAGGTCTCTTTGTATAAGATGTCCTTATAGGGTGTTAAGGAGTAGGAGACTTATATGAACAAGTCCACTGGAGTGGGTCTTCATGGATGATTCCAAATGAGATGTCAGGTTCAAAGGGGTAATCCATGTCAGCAAATGCAAATCCAAGATTAGAACTAGTTACAGGGCGCAGAAGTACCTCCCTCATAAAGGAGTGTTGATTTGTAGCTCAAGCGATATTTTTGCATAGGCCTAATTGTTTAGGCATGCAAGAAATCACCCAAAATCTAATTAGGACACTTTCTCAAGCTTGAGCAAGTTGCTTTTGTAATTTAGCTAAGTCTTACTTAGGAAAAACACATAACTACTATGTTGGCTAATTGAGATAAACAAACATTAGGAAAAGTGGACTAATTACTTAGTGATTATGTTTTAATGTTAGCCATTGATATCAAGTGAGGTGAGATTTAATCTCAGTTGTCAATCACTTTGGAGATTAGGGTTAGGGATTTAACTTAATGTAAAGTTATTAAATCAAGGCTAAGGATAGGGGAAAGACACAACATACAACAACAAGAGAATTGAGAGAGGCATCTCAATGGTGAGTGGAGAAGGACTTCCATACTAGTGTGTTACGTTAGAGGAAGGGAGAACAAGGAGATCCAAATCAACCAAAGAGGGCATGATCAATTGGATCAGATCTAATTGTTGTACATGTAATTTCCTCAATTGGCCCATTAATCCATGACGAGAGCCTAAGTAGGTTCTAAATAAATTTAATGAAGAAATGATTTGATTAAGCAAAATCTATTGTGTCATTTTTGTCAGATACTTATGTTGTTTTACTTTTGTTAATTAATGTTAAGAACCTAGTTGTGCCTTCATTGAGTATATCTATAATATGATGGGACAATAAATTATTGGGTGTTAAGTTTGCAAGAAAATTAACATGGGGGTGGAAGGCCTCCACCATTGGAGGGTTAGAGGGCGAAGACCCCACCAAGAAAGATTGGTTAGTTTTTTGGTCTATTTTTGATGGTTTTTGATACATTATTTTTAATCCCACATTTCTCTACTTTTAGTTAAGGGATTAAGGTTGTAGTACAATTTTGGGGTAATAAATTAGGGTTTTGGATATCATGATCCTATGTATTTTATTTTAAAATGGTGAAATTAATACAATGAGAGTTAAAGGTTTAACTTTAAAATCTTGTTAGTTTCTCCAATCAAGGGTTTCTAGAGGAAATATATGAGTATTATGTGTGGATAACATTGTTTACTTTTCTATTTTGTAAAAAATCCATATGTGCATTGCTTGTCATAAAGGTTAAAAACAACATTATTGAGTGTGACTCAACTACTAACCACAATAACTATTACTAACTCCAAGAGGCTGAACTAGATTTTAGCCAATGACATGTAGCCTTCCAACAACATGCATTGAGCAAATGGTTTAATTAGTTAAATTAACCCTAAGAATTAAATAATTGTTCTTTAATTAGTGAATTTTATTATTATTATTAATTTCATCATTTATTTATTTTATATTGTAATATTAATGTTGTTGAATTGAGGCTTCTGTGATCCATATCAAGTTTATGAGAGATTTTTCGGTGTAAATCACATGATATTTGATTTGTCGACGCGTTTCGAACCAACCAGTATTAATGTTTTAAATTCGATGTAATATAAGATTTTTTGTTTTTTGAGAAATTATAATAAGTTTTGTGAACAAATAAACTTTCGAGAAATTCGAATAAATTATAACCTGACACCAAAAAAAAAAAAAAAAATGACAAATGGAATATATAATCCTTTGAGAGAAAGAGGTTGCATTGCTTTTGGTTAGTTGATTACAACTCGATTGAAGGTAAAGCCATAAAGGGACAAATAAATACCTTATCTTTGGGTCAATCCAACATAAACCTATGGATATTTATGAATGGAGTGTTCTTATCGAGCATTAACTAAGTTATCATTACATCTTTAGGAATCTAGAGGTTGAAAGATGTTGAGTTATAGAACTACTAGGATTATATGATCCTAGTATTTGAATTATCTCTTACAAGATGGTCATATTTAGAGGATATCAATTTTATCTTGCTTGAATGAAAGGAACACACCAGAGAAACCAAAGAATAAAATATAACATAAATATTATAATTATTACTTAAAATATTGTACACAAATAAATATGATGCATATCATAAAAATAAACACTAAATCAAGTGAAATAACAACAAAGTTGTTTATATCTGTCTTTTTTATATTTTAATGTGATAGTAAGTATTTATGAAAAGCTAAACAATAATTCATAACTAATAAGCAAAAACAAATTGATGATTCTGTTTATTTTAATTTAAATTATTTTATTAAATTTATATTAATGGAAATGGAAATATTTATAAGAATCAATACATTGATTCCACAAATGAACATAGACATTCCAGAAATAGATGATCATTGCACTACATATGAATCACAAGCCATTATATGTCGATTCAATAGTTTCTGGCCAAAACTAGCGGAGCTCTTTCATTGGATTTTCACAAACTAAACACTACACTGTGAAATACATCTCTGCTCCAAAGGGTTCTTCATTGTAAAATTCCCATAACCAGACGCAAGAAACATTATTCTTCAGGAAGGACCATGGTTCTGGGGATCTACGAGACTCTTCTTTTTTGCTTAAGCAAGAGTAGGTCCTTCTATTCCACTATATAAAAAAGTTACATAAAATATATTACAACCCACGGCTCTGTGGCCCACATAATATTCAGGCCCCACAAAACCTTGGTTACCGAGCCAAGGTCTCGCAAACCGGGCCAAACCTCCATCAACTATGCAATCTGTCTCCGAAGATCTAATGGTTGAGGGGCTATTTCGGGCACCCTTCATGCACACCCTTTAACCTTCCAATCGGACTCGAAAAGACTCCTGAACCAATTTTATAACCGTTTTGGGTCCGCCTAAGGTGATAACTCTCGGGCATTTTAATCGGCCGAAATCCATGCGATGCTTGCGGTTCCGATAGGAATGAGCAACTAGCATGGAACTTAACTCCAGTTACGGACCCGAAGCTTTATTAAGACACAGTCTAAACCATTTTCGGGTCCGTAAGGACTGTTAACTTTCTTGCTATTTGCTACGCGAAATGCATAAGATTACTTTGATTTCGCTGACATGCCAACCGTTTAACTTGCGAAGACTAGTCCTGTATGTGATTTGGATCAATGCGAAGACTTGTCATGTATAATTTTTCCTGCCCAAGAACCCTAGGATGATGTAGTTCCGTGTAGACACTAGGAGGTCCGGATATATCCCGCTCGCATTTAACCAAGAGTTACTTCCTCCTGTAGACCAAAATTCCTCTGTTTCCATCATTCTATATTCAGTTTATTTCCTTTATTTTGATAGAAATCCCTATCTAAGTGCGCTTGTCTGTCACACTCTTCCCTCAACCATCCATGGGGAGTCCTTGTCCATTCATATATCATGTAGCTCTTGGAGCATAGTAGTCCTTCATTTGCCAATATGTCCGCTAATCTGTTCGATGTAAGACGCACATGAAAGAAACTCATGGTTATCATGGTTTTCAGGTGGGATTGTATGCGTTGATAGACTGGCAGTAACTGCCAATGTCTTGAAGCTTTGTCTGGTGCTAAGCCATTGAAAATTTTCTTGGCTGAATTAATTATCAACTCGGAATCAGCGTCAATTATGGTATTCTTTAAGTTTGAGTCCCTCAAGATTTCTAGGCATTGCTCAAGGGCCATGAGCTTTGCCATATTATTAGTGGCCTTCCACAAATGACAGTAAAAGATGGTTTTTATGAATCCCTTTTCATCCCTTATGACTCCTCCATAACCAGCCATACCAGGGTTTCCTTTTGAGGCTCCATCTATGTTGCATTTCACAAAACCATTAGGGGGATATTAACTATTATACGATTTATAGACTTGCTTATACCCTGGGAAAAAGCCCCTTTAGTCCCAACTGAAGAAGAATCTACACCTCCTGATCTTGAGGTTGGTTCTCTGATCTGCCTTAGAATCTGAGCCATGATGCTCTGGGATGAAACAATCATGTTCTTGAAGATTCTATTGTTGCGCTCTTTCCATATACCCCAGATTAGAAAACTTGGAATCAAAGCCCAAGCTTTGTTGATTATTTCATTCTCAGAGAAATTTTTCTTCCAATTCCTCAAAGTACTAGTGATGCTGCCCATGTACCTATCTGTTTGTCTGAAAATTGAAGCCACCCAATTCCATAGGGTGGAGGTGAATGGGCATAGGTTGAGTATGTCTTCCATAGTTTCTTCTTGTACCTCACATAACAAGCATTTAGATGGACCAACTACCCCTCTTTTCCTGAGGTTTTCCCAAGTCGGAATTTTTTTATGCTGCACTAACCACATGAACAGTTTGATCTTCATCCAATTTTGGTTCTACCATAGGTCCTTCCATACTTTATCAGGGTTTGGAAAGTCAAGCCCAAGGGCTATTCTCTTGGCGTCTTTGAGGTTAAAGTTACCTTCATTGTTTTTTCCCCATCTCAGTTGGTTTCAAGGTGTTGATGTCAGAATCTTTCTCTGTTCCAAGATGGTTGTAATAGCTTATGCCTGGGCTTTCAACGGGGAATCATCCCTATATTCCAAGTTCTTCCATATTCTCCATTTTCTGTCGCTTCTTTCCTGCTCCCAGAAATCATTTACCTTGAGTAACCCTTTGTCATCAGTATCATTCTTGAGATTGGTAAATTCTTCTTTTATCAGTTTGGGTTCTTCTTACCAATTATCTTCCCAAAACTAAGCAAGGTTTCCATCTCTGATTTCCCAGAAACTGTGTTTTTGAACAATGGCTCTATTCTCTGAAGCTTTGTTACAAATGTGTGAGCCTTTGATGATCCTAGACATTCTAATGTAATCCTTTTCTTGCCAATTGTTTGCATATTTCTGTTTCCATACTTTGGCCCAAGGGGAAACCGATTCTTTTAGCCATCTCCAACATAGTTTTGCCCCCAAAACTGTGTTTAGGGTTTCGGGGTCATCAAGTCCCAAACCTCCAAGTGTCTTAGGTTTATAGATTTTTTCCCAGGCTACCAAAGCCCCCCCCCCTTTTTTTTTTTTTTTTTTTTTTTTTTTTTTTTTTTTTTTTTTTTTTTTTTTTTTTTTTTTTTTTTTCGCTTCGCTTCCCCTCTGCCGCAAAGAAAATCTCTTTGGATATTTATGATGTGTTGCACAACTCCCTTTGGAGCTGGAAGGGCTAAAAAACATGAATATGGGGATAGTTTGAAGGATAACTTTTGTGAGCACTAGCCAACCTTCTAAATTCAGAGACCTGTTTGTCCATTTCCAGATTTTGTCCTGGAGTTTATTAGTAACAGGCTCCCACACTACTTTGCTCAGAGGTACTCCCAAATATTTGGAGGGTAGCATATCTCTTTGAAAGCCTAGAATTCTGGTGAGGTTTCTTTGAATTACAATATCAATATTAAAAAATAAAATCTTGGATTTGGTAAGGCTTACCTTTGTGCCCGTAGCCATAGCAAAGTCGTTCAGGATTTTTTTGAAGGCATGAGCTTCCTTGACAGTTGGTGTACCCTACAGCATGGAATCGTCCACAAATTGTTGATGGGTCAAGGCATCCCCATTCAGTGTGAGTTTAAGACCCTGGATTTTGCTTTCGACTTTGGTATATTTGATCGCATTACCTAGCCCTTCTATCATGAGAATAAAGATGAAGGGTGAAAGCAGATCTCCTTGTCTGAGTCCTCTTGAGGTCTTAAAGATTCTGGATGGTGAGCCATTAAGCAAGAGCTTGAGGTGGTTTCAAGGGCCATCACCCATCTTATCCAGTTATGTTCAAATCCAAATGCTATTAGTACTTCCCTGATGATCAATGAGACTCTTCATTACCCCTTGGTTTCCAAAATTTGATGCAAATACCATGATCGTATCCAGAATGCCTGTATGGGTTAGGCTGCACAATCTCCCTCTACATTTCTAACACAATCAAGTCCTAGAAGGTATTGGGAATATCATAGGGTGATACATCAAAACATATACACAAAGATTGGAGGAAAGAATATATACTTTTGCACGAATTTGTGTGGAAGTAGATCTCAACAAAGGCTTACCGGATTACATACAACTGATTCACAACTAGCGGAATTGGACACAACTCTTAGATTATGAGAACACAATTTTCAGATGCATAATTTTCCTGCAAACAAGACACCTACAAAACATGTGCCCTGAAGCCAAGAAAGACACTTAAAGAAAGAAGAAGGTTGGAAAACAACCCAAAGGACGACAATTCCCCCCATCTATGTCTGATGAGGAAGATGATGAAGCAAGGGAAGAAGCCATACACAATGAGAACAACCAAACATCAAATGAATCAAAAGCACAAGGGAAAACCTCACAAGATCCATTTGAATTATAGAATGCCCTGGTTCAACCAGCAAAGACTAGAAGTCAACGATACCAACAGAAATAAATGTCAACATACATCAGACAACTCAGATTCAGACAAGGACACTGCAAGACCAGAAGTAGGAAATTGCCTTCCTCTTGTCTCTTCCATGCCATAACAAGGCGAATAACGCAAGGTTGAGAAAAAGAAATGGAGAAAAGCTTAACTTTTCTCTTCATCTATGTTTTAGTTCTTTTTTTTTATGAACTTATGGTCATCAGTCAATGACTTGATGATGGAATGCTTTTAAGCGTTTGCAACATGTAATTTTGTTTTCATTAATAAAATTACAAATTTTCCCTCAGCTAAAAAAAATAAATCAATACATTGATTTTTACAATTTTATAATAAAGATATTCAAAAACATTCATAATAAATAAAATGAATTTAACACAAATTATCGTAGCAATTACATCACATATCAATCATTCATATTAGAGTTCAGTTTTTGTTGTTAACGTTTTCACAAATATTTATTTATTTGCAACACATACATAGTCCTTAAACAAATTAAAAAAATAGCCTCGCAATAAAATGGCTACATAAACTATCAAACCACATAAACTCAACATATGTACCTGAACATTATTACCACTTTTAATAAAAACCACTTAATTCTTTAATATAAATCATTTAATTAATTGTTAAAAATAATATTATTAATTTTTTTAAACACATTAGTGGTAGCAGGAGTAGGAGGGGTTATCTATAACCTTGAATGAAACAAAAAAATAGAATATTCTTAGGGCCTTAGCTAGTTAACAAAAAACCTTGCTAAAGTGTATGGGTTGCTACAATGTGTAATCTCGACGAGAGCAACGAAGATTGAAAACTTGGCGGTAATGGGTGATTCCTTGATAGTTATCCAACACGTAGTGCGTGGAACATTACCAAAAGAGTGCAAGTTAAGAGGTACCATAGAAAGGATCTAAGCTCTGAAACCATCCTTTTCCAAGTTCAACTTTTATCATGTCCCGAGATCACATAATGTTGAAGTAGATTGTCTTACTAATGAAGGTGTAAAACAAGAAGAAGGGGTCCTTGTTTACAATGGAACCCCTCAATTTCTCTCATCCCTTAACTTTGGAATTGTTTGAATTAAAAAATGAAATTTAGAGCAGTGAGGGGGCCACAAAAACGAGCATGGCTGCCCCTCCCAAAGTGCATCATGTGCAACACAATATTAATGTCAATTTAAGTGGGTTTGAATGCATAAGCATGGATGAAGGTCGAAGGAAGTTTTTCATTAGTTTGTTGCCACTATTCGATCCCTTTTTCATGTGCTCCTGAGTCATCGACGGGGAAGCAATAGGACAAATTTTATTGTGTGGAGAAAGCATTAAACCCTCTATGCAGTCCTTTGTATTCATGGAGGAAATGATAGACATTAACAATGGTTATGGCATAGTTCTTCGATGTGGTCTTGAGGAGGCATAGAAGGTGTGGTTTCTTTGGGGGATTTGGAGCAAGTACTAGGACAAGAGCCTATGTGCCCTTTGTCTTATGATTCCTCAGCCATTGATGTATTCAGGAGGTCCATAATTCAGTTGTCAGCTTTCCATAATTAGTGGTATCCTATGGAAGCAGTCTCAAAGCCAGTGGGGAACTCTCGACACTAACCAAGCATTGACTTTCCATGTCAACCATAATTTCTTCATTGTTCGAGTAGTGAAGGTGAGGCTTGTTAGGAATGTCTTGTAAAGTTTTACTTTGGGAAGTGATGATATAAAAAATAAAGGAGACAATTGATCCTTAATGTCATCCCTTTAAGGAATCCTTGATGTTGTGGCTATATTCTTGTCTTAGTGATTTAGTTCTTTATGTGAGGAGAGGCACATGGGCTTACTTGCCCTTAGTGTTTTGTGGGCCCCTAACAACTAGACACTTAGTTGTGAATCTACAGTGGGGAAAATATGGGATACGAGAATTTCCCGTAAAGGTATTACAATGGAATCATTGGAGTATTGGATGGATAGGCTAGCGACAAACCAGGAACATCTACATACCAAATTGAACTAAGTCTCTAGTGATGTCGTGACAACAATGGAATTATTGATGGAAGTAAACCCAGTAGAGGCAATTAGAGGATGAGGTAGATGGTCTTTGCCAACAACTCGAGGATTTGCAGGTAGCAACTAAAACCTTGTCTCTTCAAATATCCTCCAATCTAGAAGAGAAAAGCATAAGAAATGTAATTTTTAGAGTTGAATGTACCTCTTGTAGGAGAGTATAAATTTGGAACTTATTCAGTGGAACTTGCATCAATTTTCCTATATATAGTAAGTTTTGCATGATCTTGTTGGTATTTTGGAGAGTGTATACCTTTAAAGACCCTGCATATATTAGGCAAGTTAACAGTCAAGTATATTTGATAGATGAAAGACTTGAAGAGGTTACATTTATTTCTGACCTTGAATGAAATTTCAATGTAATGACATAATTTACGGGTTGTGATGTAGGCACAAAATTCTTCTTAATATCAAAGTTTCGTTATGGTTTAAAAAAATAGACACATTATGTATTCACATTATCTATTTTTCAATTTACTTTGAGAAACATTCTTATAAGAGGCAATGCAAGTGCTTAGGTGACTATTTTTTTAGAAATAATTTTTTCTTTTCAATAAGTAATTGATTAATTTTCATAATTTAATATAAGATATGCAATATAATAATTAATAACTTTATTTGGTATACTAGTAACATTTTATAGTCTGTAGAAAAAATTTATAACATTTTATAGTTGTTCATTTGTTTGTCAATTGGATTCATTTTTAATGGTTGGAGGAATGATAAGTGGTTGGGAGAGATGATTTCTATCCTCCTCATCCAAGTTCAATGCTTTATTAACATTTAAATAACACACTCCTATAAAAAAATGAATGTCTTTATATCCTTGTCATTTTTATTATTTAATCATTTCAAATATAAATATTTTGATATAATTACTCATTTCAAATTGTAAATATTTCGATATATAAGAAAGATAAATTTTGAAGTCTTTGAATGCAGGCTTCTGTGATTCATGATCGTATACCAAGTAATTGGTTTGAAACACATTGACCATAACATTCGTATGTGATTTATCCGGAAGAATCTTGGTATATAAATTTTGAAGGTTTTAAATGATTAAAACATGATTATACATTTTATTTTGTATTTAAATAAATAATTTTTGAAAATAAACATAAATAGGAAAAAAAATTGCATTTGTAAAATTCAAATGAACCATAAAATAAAGGAAGTTTTTGGTTTTATTTTCTAATAGTGACCATATAACATAAATTGATTGTACAATTTAAGATGGCTTTTATTTCTTATAATATTAATATATTTTAGAAGTAATTTCTTTCATGTTGTTGTCGCATTGGTTTAACACTTAACCCATCTCGTGCATCATGAGAGCAACCATGGCAAGCACGTCGGGAGGGGGGGAAACCCCTCCTTCAAGAATGTGGTCATTAGGGATGAGGGTTTTGGTTCAATCCATTAGATGCAAGCACCACATTGATCGGCTCTAGGCCCAAGTCATTTGGATGAAAACAAAGCTGATCCTCCACTACGGGTGAATTGACAAAACTATATGCAAGGGAGATGCCTCCCTAAGGCAGTCAAGGATATCAAATATGAAGTAAAATTGGACAAAATTGAGAGCCACATGTAGCATACGAAGGATCAAATTTTAATACATAATTTCATAGGTATTTGACCAATAGAGAGAGCATTGAATGGACGAAGCAAAAAAAAATGGCAATTGAAAGGACACATTGATCTCAAGTTAATATCAAAGGGTTTCTTTATGGTAATTTTTGCAAATCTAGAAGACATAAACATGGTATTAAAGAATGGTCCATAGTTTTTCGACAATGTGGGGTTATTCACAAAATTCTCACAATAGAAGTACACCCAAGAAAAGGATAAATTCCCAACGGCCACGATTTTGGTTTGCTTATTTTCTCTGGCAAAAGATTTTTGGGAGGAGGAAATTTTAGAATGTATTAGAAACATGATCGAAAATTTTGTGAAAATATCATGATTAACCAAGCGAGGATGCTACGCCTCATATGCGAGGATATGTGTGTATATGAATATTATATACCCAATGTCAGAATCAATTGAAATCTACTACCATGATGAAGTTTGAAAACAACTTCTAGATTATGAGCATGTATTATTCAGATACCACATGTGCCATGAATACGATCATCTCTTCAAGGATTGTTTCGTGAATCTCACTGAAGCAACAAAACAATAAAAAAAAAATGGATCATGAGGGTTTTTCAAAAGTCTAACTTTGTTGAAAAAACCTCAAGCACAAAATGTAGCAACAATTGAGGAGCCTCTTCAATCCAAAAACCTTATGAGGCATTGACTAAGAAGAATATAACATGCTGGATCAAGTACATCCTTAAGAAACAAATTAAGAGAAGGGAAATGTAAAAACATAGGTGGAAGCTCATAAGAGAAAAGTGCCAGAGGAATCCACAAAGAACACATCAATAAAGGAGATTGATATGCCACACATATAGGGAACAAAAAATTTTGATGGTGCGGAGGATATGAATATGGATGAAATCACACTCCCAAACCTCATTGAAGAATGGATAGATAAGGACCTAGGAAAGATATCAAATCAACAAAAAATTGTTGTTTAGATAAACATATTTGTGCCGAAGAAATAAAAGGAACGTGACTTTGGAGGGATTAGTCTCATCCCCTACAAGCCCTGACATCCAAACACAAAGCTTCAAAGATACTCCTAGGGAGAATGAAAGAAGTCAAAAAGAGGGAAAGGAAAAGCAATAAAGGATTTAATACAAGAGATGGGGGATGCACTTGTTAATTTTGAACAAGTGGCTCTCTTAACAGAGGTGTTTTCCTTGTTCCAACATCATTCCAAATGAAGAAAATTGCATTAAACATAAGAGGCCTTGATTGCGGAGGAAAACAAAGATTTCTTAAAGAGAGAATATGTAGGGAACTCCCTACAATGTTAATGTTACAAGAGACTAAATGTGGCAGTTATAAAGTCATCTCAATAGCTTCTTATTGTTGGAGAGGATGTTAAACCATGGCACTAAATGTTGCAAGGCAATCAAGGGGACTATCTATCTCATGGAATCCAAGTGAAGTGGAATTTATAAATTGGATGGCTTGCTCGACTATAATCTCTCGTAGATTCCACTACCTAGGATCAAAATAAAAGTGGTGCATAAAAATGTCTATGGGCCAAATATGGTGAACCAACAAGAAGGTTTCTTAGAAACTTGGCTAGCATCAAAGAGCTTCACTGAGATAAGTTATAGATTCTAGGCAAAGACTTCATCACAGTGACATCACTATAGGAAAAAAGTGGAGGTATTCATTGTTGGACACATATTCCCAATAATTTAAACAATTGATTCAACAAATGAAGATGGTCGACGTGGAAACAATTAATGGAGTATTCACCTGGAGTAATTGTTGCAACAAAAAGAACCAAATAGCCTCTCTCTTGGATAGATTTTAAGTATCAAAATATCTCTTAAAAGTTGATGTCATCTTGAAAGCATGTATTCTTCCTTGCACAAGTTTAGATCATTGGCCAATCTGTTTAGAAATAGATACCAAAGTTGCTCCTGAAAATAGGCCTTTAAAATTTGAGAGTTTCTAGATTAAAGATCCATCCTTCCTTGAGAACAAAAAAGTGTGGTGGGAAGAGATTCAAGTCCAGGATCCTCCAATATGGTCAAGTCTCAACAAAATCTCATGATTCTTAAGTAACAAAAAAAAAAAATGGGACAAAGAGGATTTTGGAAATATTTTCAAGCAAAACAAGAACTAGAGGTATAGATGCAAGAGGTGCAATAACAAATAATTCTGGAAGGAAGCACTGAGGATTTGGCTACAAAATAAGAACTACTAATAAAAAGCCGAGGACAAAAGAAGAATACACTGGTGTCAACAAGGGGAGAAGAACACAAAGTTCTTTCGTGTATTAATGTTCAAACACCGACATCATAAAGGGATATTTTCACCTAAAGATTTAGCAGGGCAAAAACTCACAAATCACAAAGAGATGGAGAAAGAATTGGATAGATATCATGGATTGCATTTAGGTGAAACAAATCAAAGTCTATGTAGACAAATTAAGATCCATGATCTTCTTAATTTTTCACCCAAATTGTTATTTAGAATTTTTGAGTCACAAAGACCTTCTCCTGTCATTTTGGGAAGACATGATTTTGTCCCAGGCTACAAGGTCCCATTTTATTTCCCACGTAAACCCTCCCCAGAGAAAGGATTTATAGATAATATTGATGGAAATGAGGATTCCTTTGGGTGCCACTAACATAGAGAGAAGATACACCAAAAGGGCTTGCAAGATTGGTTTTAAAAAGACTAATGTACTAGGAAAAATTAGAGTTCTAAAAGTTCAAAATCCCCGTTTTTTGGATATTTTTTGGACTTTTAGTGAATAGTTCTATGGGAGTTGTCTACCAAAGGTAACCCAAAATATTTAATAGGGAGAGAAATGCATTTAAAAATCCATAATTTGGCTAGGTGCCCCTGCACTACTAAGTTAGTATTAAAGAAATAAATTCGAGATTTACTCGCATTAATGGATGTACTTGAGGCCTGCATGAAATCCTCTAGGATTTGTTTTAGATCTATAACTTCTCTTGTTGTAGGAACTCCCATTATCATCATATCATCAACAAATTGTTTATAGGGGATGGGACAATCATTGCCATAGAGTTTTAATCCTTTTATATTTCCTTGTGCTACTATTACCTTTATGGTGCATCTCAACCACTTAGCAACAAGAATAAATATGAATGATGAGAGGGTTGCCTTTATGATTCCACATGAAGACTTGAATGTTCAGGAACGAGGTCCATTGAGCATCATTGAGAAGAAAAAGGTTGCAACCAAAGCTCCTACCCAGTTAATCTAGCTACTTGAAAAGCCAAAGTCTGTGAGAATACTGAAGAGATAAGCCCAATTAAGTCTATTGAAGGCCTTAGACAGGCTAAGCATAATTAGCATTCCTGTCTTTTTAGATTTTTTCAATGAATGGAGGATCTCATGGGGAAATATTGTTCCATCCAAGATCTGTCTACCCTCCACATAATCGGTTTCTTCCATTGACATTAGATTTGGCAGGAATGGCTTTAGATGAATTGCGATGACTTTCGAAATAATATTATATATCACATTGCATAAGGCTATTAATTTGAAGCCACCAGGATCCTATGCCTTATCATACTTGGGCACCAATGTTAGCAGTGTAGCATTCAAGGCCAAAAATAAAGAACACATACTACAAAATTCCTTCACCGGGTCATGGATTTCTTTGCAAAGAAGTGCGAACAAGACTAGAAAAAAATTGTGGTGAACCCGTATGGACATCATGCTTTTCTTTTTGGCATGGACATTATTGCCTCTTGGACTTCGACATAGGATACCTCTCACATCAAGGCAACATAGACTTTGATTTGGTTCACTAAAAGTCCAAAAAAAATCCAAAAAAACGGGATTGTTGGACTTTTAGAACTCTAATTTTTCCCAGTACATTAGTCTTTTTAAAACCAATCTTGCAAGCCCTTTTGGTGTATATTCTCTCTATGTTGGTGGCACCCAAAGGAATCCTCATATCCATCAATATTATCTAAAAATCCTTTCTCTGGGGAGGGTTTACGCGGGAAACAAAATAGGCCCTTGTAGCCTGGGACAAAATCATGTCTTCCCAAAATGACAGGAGAAGGTCTTTGTGATTCAAAAATTCTAAACAACAATTTGGGGGAAAAATTACGATTTAGGTGGATTCAAGGTGGCTAGGAGTTATGGAGGCAAATTTGGTGCAAGAAATACAACCCCTCTCAATCATAGCAACAACAATTGAGAGTTCAAAACATTGTTTAAGGATCTTCAATATGGAATTTGGCTAGCACTAATAAATTCATTATACAACAACACTTTTTCCCCTTGTTTTAGATGGACTCGTGATAGTAGGGTGAAATTTATTGCTATAAAGTAGCTAATGAAATCTACAGGTCTCTTTAAAGTAGCATATTATTGGCACCAGATGGTGGAGCATGCCTCATGGAGAGTGGGAAAATAAGGAGAGTTGGCCTCAAACTCTTGATCAAACCAATATGGACACATTAATGGAAGAAATTCATAAACAAAAGATCCCACTATCTGAGGAACAAGACAAACTCCGATGGGGTTGTAACCAGAAGGGTATGTTCACTATCAAAGAGGCATATCAACTAGTTACATGTCACACCAATCTTCCTAATCAACTAATTTGGAAATAAGTTTGGCCTCATAAATTATAGCCCAAAGTTGTTTATTTTCTTTGGTTGTTAGTACATAAAAGAGCCCCTTCATGGGATAAAATCATTTGCAAAGGATTAAAAGGTCCTTCCCTCTGTTTTTTATGTAGATAAGATGTAGAGGACATGGAGAACTTGTTCAATATATGCACTATTTATGAAATTCTACAGTCTCATCTCTTCAACTTATTTGGACAGTCAGACAAGAATAAGAATGACATCATAGAAATGATTGAAGGTTGGAGATCATCCATGATAAATAATCCTGTTGTAAATCAAGCTCTGACCCTCTTCCAAGATTTTTGCTATTAAGGAAGGAGAGAAACAATCACATCTTGTAATAACCGATCATTAGAATGAGAGGTAATCTAGGCAAAAACATTGTAGAGTGTATGTGAAACTTACCACTCCACCCTTAATCATCGTTAGACTGAGAAGTTGAAGGTTTGGATGCCACAATTTTTCTTAATCTTCAGTTGTTTTCGTCTCCTTCTATTGATCCCTTGCCTCTGAGAAGCCCATCTTCTAGTCCTACATCATCTTAGAGCTTTGCTCGCTTTGGTTTCCTTAAACTTAATTTTGATGGGGCATCTAAAGGAAATCTAGGTTTTGTTGGCCTTGGAGGAATCTATGTGACAACCATTGGCAACTAGTGTTTTAGTTCATAGATAGTATGGGACACTCAAGTAACAATGTATCCAAATTTCCAACTCAAGAGATTGGCCTTGTTATCGCATCATCACAAAGCTTATTTAGGCTTATTATTGAGGGTGATTCTCAGTTGGCCATCTCAAGAGTAAAGAGATTGATCAATGGAGTTTCTCAAAAAAAAAAAAAATCCACAACTGGGTATTAGAAAAATATATCACACATATTAACCATCTGATTCATATGATTCTAGTCATTATTCCCTCTCACATAAGGAGAACATGAAATAAGGTAACAAACCTTCTAGCCAACTTGGGATGGAATGACATTCACCTTCATCTTTCAACAAGATGGAACAATCACTTATGGGAGGATTGGAGATTGGGACTTATCGAGATGATAAACAAAGATAGAAAAACCCCACCCGAGGTGGAAGAAAATGAAAGAATAGCCAGAATTGAGGAGCAACTTTGCAACAAACCATATGTTATACCTCCATTCAATCCAACCATTCTAAACACTATTGATATTTCCACATCCTCTTCACAGTTTTACTTAAACTTATGATTTTTCTATTTCACTTGGAATTTACCAATACTATGACATAATGTATTACATAATGAAGTCTAGCTCAATAAATATTTTGTATATATTCAATTAGTATATGGATATTTAGAATAAAAGATTAACTTTTTCCTTTCATCTCATTTTAATAATAGAAAAAAAAACTTATTTACAAAATAAAAATAAATATATTTATTTATTTTAAAATTATATCTATATACATATATTTTCTTCTTAGTGATAAACTTAAGTTTGCAATTCATGTTTTTAAACTAATTATTTATCCAACTTGGGCAACGTGCCCCTTTCCAACGTGGAAGAATGGCAAATGCATCAAAGGCTCGATTCGACGGGGTGAATATACGTTAAAAGATATTCAAATTTTAAAACAAAGAATAGTAAAATTTGTGTAAGTCTTTTTGAGTAAATTTAAAAATTTATTTAAAACAATTAGATGGCAACTATATATATTTATTGATGGATAATGAACTATTTATGCTGGGTTGATAGCTCATAATGAACTATTTATGCTGGGTTGATAGCTCATTTTTCTGAGAGTAAGGAAACATAAATGAGTTTTTAATTAATTATTTATGTGGGTTGCTAACTAGAGTTAACAAAGTGAAAAATGGAAGTAAAGATTTAAACGCTCTATTCCAATAATAATATTAGAGGAATTCAAAACATATAAAATGGGGCAGTGGAATCATAAAAACATTTCATTTTGGGTTTAGAGACATCAAAGAAAGTTATGGGAATATGTTAGTATTGGTTTTTTGATATTGTTTTTTAGCGAGGGGACTGTTAGAAAGTTGGGTCAGCCCATCATCAATTTGAATAAGAAAATGATTGAATTGCAAATGGTGAAAAACAAGAAATTGGTGGGAGGGATGTTAGAAAGTTTGAATAAGAAAATGATTGAACTGCAAATGGTGAAAAACAAGAAATTGGTGGGACGAGACTCTTAGAAAGTTGGGTCAGCGCATCATCAATTTGAATAAGAAAATGATTGAATTATAAATGGTGAAAAACAAGAAATTGGTGGGACATGACTCTTAGAAAGTTGGGCCAGCCCATCATCAATTTGAATATGAAAATGATTGAATTGCAAATGGTGAAAAACAAGAAATTGGTGGTCCCATATACTATTTTTAATTTGTTAAAATATCATTTCATTTCATTTTTCAATATGGTAGTTCATTCATACCAACATAAAAGAAATTGGTAATCCCATAAACTATTTTCAGCCTATTAAAATATCATTTCATTTTATTTTTCATGAATTTACTTTTCAATAAAGTAAGTCATTCATACCAACATAACCCCATTGGATAATAATAAAGTGACATGTCATGAAAATTAATAATAATAAGGTGACATATCATGAAGTTATATGAAAGAAGGGCATTAAAAGCTATTAATGAAAGAAGGGTATTAATAGCTATTAAGGTTGGACAATCAATCCCATGATATAACCACTAACAATACCTACACCATCCATATCTAACATAAGATTGGGTCTTTTTTTATAATTTATATTTATTTCTAATTATTTTATTAAATAAAATAATAAAATGGTTTTATGAAAGATGTTAACTAAATAATAAATATTTATTTATTTATTTTTCTAATAAAATGAAAATTAATTTTTATCTTACAAAATATTTAATTTAACATATAATTTTTATGTTAATGGTAATAAAAGTTGTAAAAGTTTTAGTGTTGAGGGTTAACTCAATTGATCAAGTCTATGTTGTTAAAGCACCTTTGCTATTGAAAGGTCATGGGTTCAATTCTCTCAACACCCTCGAGGTTAGGCTCTATGGTTGAGCCAACAAGATGTGATCCCTTCAAGTGGCTCTCATACAAATACCTTTGCTATTGGTAGTCACCAATCTCTGGAGTCCATAAACCACATAAAAAGAAAAATAAAAGAGTTTTTTGTTGGAACTTATAAACTAATTAAATATCAAACTATATTGACTTCACAATAATTAGTATGCCATACGTGAGTATAAGATGTGTATAAAGTAGTTTGCTAAAGGTACAAACCCACCATTTTTTTTAATAAATATTTTCCAAATCTGGTTAGAGTTTTTATCATAAATCATCGTTTAAATTTTTGGCTAATATTAAGAATATCCAAATTATTACTCTAAAAAATAAATGGATTAAGATTGAAAATTTATTTATAAACGAAATGATTTAATCAAAATTCTACATAATTTGAGTGTCCCAAGGGTATATTGTTTAATCTGCATAATTCGAGTACCTCAGGGGTTTGAATTCATTTATTCATCCAAAAATGTATTTTAAATAACAAAAAATCTTGAAATTATATTATTGGATTTTAGTGTTTTTCACTGTGTTGAATCCATTTATGCATCCAAAAATATATTTTAAACAAGAAAAAAAATCTTGAAATTATATTGATTTTGGTGAATTCCAATGAAAATATTATTTCAATTATAAATTAAACTAAACCATTGTTCACTTATTATTTGAGCTATATATTAATTATCCAAATTATTATTTCATCTGATTCTCATAATAAACCACTAACAAAAAACTTTACTTAACTTATTATAAATCACAAAAAACTTGAATACAATAATTATTATAATTCTTAAAAATTAATTAAATTCATTTTTAAATATTAAAAATTTATTTATTTTAAATATATCTTACTCTTATATATATTTCAATATCATAATTAATTTAATTAATTAATTATAACAAATATGTCAAAATCCGTATATCATGAAGGACCAAAGTCAATAATATCACCATATATCATTAAAAAAACGAATTGCACTTATGTCCACGGCGATGGACAATAATGCCTAGGACATTCTAGAAAGAGCAAGTTGCACAAGTGCATTACCTGTAATTAATATATATATATATATATATATATTTTAAAGATTGAATTTTTTTTAGGTTAATGGTAGTGATATTTAGTAATTACACTGAAGTATTAATTTATATTGCACAATAATTTTTTTATGGGGTTGATTTTAGTTTAAAAAACTTTGTACTAAAATTTTTGAGGTAGTTTAATGATATTGTTTTTGCCTATGGAAATTTCAATTATATTTTGAGAAAATCTTGTAAAGATTTTTGTAAATTTAAGTTATAGTTGTTAAATTTTAAAATTTTAAGTGTTTTAGACTTTTTTGATGGTGGTGAATTTATTTCCACCATCAAAAACATGATTCAAACACTGCATCTACAAAAAAAATAAACTTCCAACCGCGGTAGTGGGCAAGGATTTTGTAAATCCAGGTTATAGTTGTTAAACTTCAAAATTTTAGGTGTCCTAGACGTTTTTGATGGTGCTAAATCAATTTCCACCATAAAAACACCATTCAAATACTACCTCTACAAAAATTTTTCAAAATTTTTACTCGGCTTCCCAGCAATTCCTCCGCCTCCGTAAAAATCTCCATTCCAATTACTTTTGACCGTCAGGACAATTTTTCTGCTTCCGTAAACAACTTCAATATTTTTTTCCGATAACGTTGCCAACTGCCAGGACTCATATGACCCGACAAAATATGTGAGCAAATTTTAATAACATTAAATAATATACTCGGAACACTACTAACAAAAGATGACTCAATATCCGACACTTCACCGCAAAAAAGATGCGGATGTAACAACATACCTTATTATCGCGTAATTGGCTCCGAAAGTCGCGTAAACTTTTTTGTGGATGTAACAACAGACGTTATTATCGAAGAATTAGCTCCGAAAGTCGCGTAAATGGCCTATATTATTGAAGAGAACAAGATTTTCCGGGGTTTCAAGCATTCCACGACAACCACTTTTGCTTTCCGTTTTTCCCATTCATCGGACGCGTAGGGTAATGAATTCAACCCAAAAAACAATAACAAAACCAAAGGCCTCCGGTAAACCTGCCTAAACAGCTGAATCATTTTAGATCCGACAACTGTCAGTGATAACAACAGACCGCCTTACCGACATTCAAGTTTTATCTTCCCCTTACCGACATTCAAGTTTTATCTTGGCCGTTAATTTGGGGTTTGAATATCAGTATTTCCCAAACTAGCAGAGCAGTAATTTTGTTTTTTTTTAAATGACATAAAATGGGATATATGAATTCCCTAATATTATATAATAAAAATGTTGAGTGACTATGAATAAAGTCATAAAAGTTAATTGATGCTATAAGGTTTTATTTCTTTGTGATCTATTTATGTATTATAATAATATAAGATAATATATTTTAATTATTTTTTATTGGTTAATAAGATTATTGTGTAAAAGTAGTTTATAATGTTTTTTTTTAAATGATTTTTAAAAAACGGTTTACTTGATTAAATTTGATAGAATAATATTTTTCTAAGTTTTATTTTAGATTATAAATTCATATAATATAAACAATGTAAAGTTTAATAGTATTATGATGTCCTTGGTAAAGAAGCTTAAATTTGAGATTTCTTTTTCTATTTGTGTATAGTTGCATTTTTTTTAACAGAAACGGTTGAATTTTCTTAAAAGATATGGTTGGGCCTGAGCCAAACAACCTCTATTACAACCAATTGTAAGATTTCTGGCATTTTAGGATCCGCATAATCTGGGTTTTGTATTGGACTTTTGCTGTTGCATTTGATTCTTTTGAGATATCTGAGAGTTCATTGCTTTGCACTTAGAGTCTAAAAAGCCTGACTTTTTCTTTCTGGTTTCCTTTGGTGGGATAAGACAGACCTGACTTACCCAGAATCGCTTCTAGCAACTCGAAAACTGAAGCCTCTGACATTGTTATTCAAATGCATTAGTTGTGGCTAGCCAGTTGTGTGGTTCGATTTGTATTGTTGGAGCAACGATAACTTGCAAGACTGCGATGATTGACTTCCAACTGCGTTGTATACCTGTGTCAAAGTCGAGATTTTTCTTTCCGCTTTCCTTTGGTGGGATAAGACAAACCTGACTTACCCAGGATCTCGTCCAGCAGCTTGAAAACTGAAGCCTTTGACATTGTTATTCGAACTTAGTTGTGGCAAGCTGGTTGTGTGGTTCGATTTGTACCGTTGGAGCAACAATGAGTCAATACCTGCAAGAATGTGATGATTGACTTTCCAACAGCGTTGTATACTTGTGTCAAAGCGGTGGATCAACGTCGTTCTTCTGCATTAAGCTGCGATTTGGGTGATCACTGTGTTTGCCAAGGTTTCCTCTTTCATGAAACATCATTGTTGCGTAGGGAGAAACAGAGACATTGTCTTGGCTGCCCTATCCATGCTCAGTTGTCCTTCTCTATTAAAGGATTGGGTGTCTTTCAGTTTCTTCATCATTCTTTGACAGAAAACTTTGTGCTAATAGACATCCTTTATTTGCCATAATGTCAACTTCCTTGTTCAGAGTTCAGCGGATATGGTAGAATGAGCAGGAAGATAAGTTTTGCAGCATCTTTCTTATTCTTTCAAGGGTCTTGTTCAGCGTAGAACTATTAAAATGTTCGCTAGTGTTGAGGATTTTAATTAGGATTTCAGAATCCCCAAAGACTTGTAGGTTTTCCCCTCTGTTCCTCTGAGCAAGCTGACACGGTTTGAGAAGTTTGAGGATCTCGGCCTAGTTGTTAGTGCTCTGCCATAGGCCCCAACTGAAGCTGTCCTTTTTGTGCCCATCTAGGGAGTAGATTGTTCCTCTTGCACCAGATGTCCCTGGGTTTCCTTTGGAGGCTCCGTTGAAGAATATCGTGACTTTGCCCTGATTTTCCACCACTTTTGAAAGTCTGCCTCAGAGATCCGAAGCCGCCACTCTGTATTGTGGCAAGGCTGGGAGAGGCTATTTTTATTGCTGGCCCGTCTCAGGGATTCTCCTAGCTAGTTGTGCTCTTCGGAGAGTAGAGAATTGTCTGGCTTGTGAGGTCTATTTTCGTAAGTTTCCAATAACAAAGCTTTGGCCTTGGCAATCACTGTATTGGTGGATTGTAGTCTATTGTTGAAGATGGCTTCATTCCTTGCCAACTAGATTTCCTAACAGATGTATTTTGGAATTACATTCCACATTTTATCCCATGTTGATTTGATCTTCAGAGTGTGAGGGTAGCGCTCTTTCCATGAGGCGAAGATACTAACTACTGAAATCTGCTCTGGAATTTGGGCATTAAGCCCCAACATTACTTGCAACTGGACTTATTGAGAGAAGGGGCAGTCAATGAACAGGTGTTCAATCGTTTCCAGAGCCATGCAACAGAGAAAGCATCTATGGGGTCCAATAATTCCCCGTTTCTCTAAATTATCTCTGGTGAGGACCCTTTTGTGCATGAGAATCCAACAGAAGGAATTGATTTTGGGGAGGCCAAATGGGTCCCAAACTTGTTGCCAAAGCTTTGTAGAGTGGATCTGATGCGGTTGTTCTTGAAGAGCTGTAAAGCCATGCCGTGTTGTGTATGATCTTGTTGTCCCCCAGCCCCACTTGTCCCTCGAATGGAGATGCACAGGAGACAAACTAGAGAGCTTAGCTAGAAGGAGATGGAGTTGAGGGAGCATCCATTAAGGGGGGTGGTGGAGAGCCCAGTTATTCCAGTTCCCTGTGGAATCCCAAGTGCATATGTCAACAAGTTTGTGGATACCTTTTTGGATGAGCCAGTTACGTAAGTTTGCAATTTATGGTGCAAGGTTTAGGGGTTGGAGGCCCATGATCTTGTCTTCCCACAGTCCAATTCTTTTCCCGTTTCCCGGGATTCTGTAGAGTTGGTCTTTAAAGAACTTCCAACCTTGGCTGCACAACTTCCATATTCTTTATTGAGAGTCTGTGCAAATATTTTTTAATTAGAACTTGACTTACAGGATGTCTTTGATTTGAGAAGATTTTCCAGAGAATCTTACCTCCCAAATCCAGATTGGCCAACCCAGGATCTCTTACCTATAATCCACCTTTAGATATAGGCCTTTTCACTGTGTCCCAGCTTACAAGATGAATTTTTTTTTGGTTCCCCTTTCCTCCTTGCCATAGGAAATTTCGAATCAGCTTAGCTAGTTGTTCGATGACCATTTTTGGGGCTAAAAGGAACGAAGCCTGGTAGATAGGAAGGGATGAGAGAACTGACTTAACAAGAGTGAGCTTCCTGGCTGTGGTAAGCCTGGCTGCCCCATGCAGTCATTTTTGCCTTGATTTTGTTGATGATTTCCATCCAATCAGGGGCCTTGCTGGTTCCCAATGTTAAAGGCAGGCCTACATACTTGAATTTTTCCTAAGAGACATAGCCAATGAAGCACAGGGCTTGGGCAATCCTGAGAATAGTTTGCTAGTCTACCGCCCAGCCGTACACTGCACTTTTCCTCTTATTGACCATATCTACGAAGACTCTGCAGAAGCTTCGGATTACTCCATTGAAGGCCCTTGCTATTTTAATGGGGCACCTCCCATAAGGATAGAGTCATCGGAAAACAAGGCATGATTGATTGGGGTTGTTCCGTTCATCGCCTTGATGTCTGGAAGAGTCCCATTGAGCTTCTCTATTGAGAGCTTACCACTCAGGGAGTCTGCCATCAGAATGTACAGGAAGGGGGACAAAGGGCAGCCTTGCCTAATGCCCCTCGAAGCTTTGAAGTATTTTGTTGGCCTGCCATTTATTAGAGGGGCTATCCAAGTTTCTCCAATACATGCTTTAACCAAATTTATAAATTCAGAACTGAAACCAAAAGCAGAAAGAACTTAGAGGAGGAACGAGTGCCTTACTTGGTCAAAGGAATTTGCCATGTCCAGCTTCATGAGCATGCCTTGCTCTTTGTGTTGATGGTTAGAATGGATGATTTCCTGCATTAGAATCACGTTGTCCAGGATATGCCTGCCTTTAACAAACCCTCCTTGGTTGGGCGACATGAGTTTTTCCAACAGTGGCTTTATGTAGAAATTCCCACTATAGATCAACAAATTATGCAATTTACTAAAGCAAAATACAAGATCTACTTCTACAACAAACTTGCGGAAGCTTAATCGAATATGAGCAAGATCAAATAGAACACATATAACTGAGAATGAGAAATCAATCACACATGAACACAGAAGAATAACTCGGGGAAAGCCTCAGCCTAAAACCCCAATCTCTGTATTACCATACAAGTGGAAATATGTTAAGGTTACAAAAAGAATCATCTCACAAGCTATCTTTCTTTCTCTGTAATCAAATTGCTGCTCATAGACAGTCAAAGGCTTCTCACAAACCTTCTCCTCTGCCCTCCAAGCCTCCTATTTCCTTGCGCAATTTTCCTTGGGGTCCAGTGCTGCCACCTGTGTGAATTGGCCTCTTCACACACTCACTAACCTCTAATCTAACTACACAATCTCGAAGGAGATAATTCCTTCTACATGGATGAGTTTCCTATATAGGAAAATTCCTCCAGTTGATAGTACATTGTCCCTTCCTCTGATCTCAACTGGGTCTCTAACTGAACTGACATGCATGAGTTATTTATGAGAGAATATTCAGTTATTTGGAGAGCAACAGTTACATGCATGCAAGCATTAACTAACTGAACTCACAATTAATTCTACAAATTGTTAGAACTAATCTAACTATACTTAACTCAATTAACTGAGCTAACTAATTACAACTCAATATTACAACTCATCCTTATCTCTTTAACTGATGGATAAATTCCTCAATCAATGGAGAAACTATTGCATGTCCCCACATAGACTTCATGTTCGATTTTCTACAACTAATTAACTCAAGATGAATTTATTAATTATTTTACAAACAACTACTAAGATCAAATTCGAATTTTTACTTCTCTATTTTAGTTCAGGGACTAACTAAAATAGGAAGGTATCTCGAAATGCTATTTATAACAGTGCTAAATTTAGCACTTCCATTTTTCATTCCTTGTTGCTATGTCCAACACTGGTACTTGAACTGCTATTTATAGCAATGCTATTTTTAGCGTTTCTTGTTGCCATTTTCAACACTTTATTCTATTTGCAAGTAGCTTGGTGAGAATTTTGTAGGACGCATTACATAGCGAGATTGGCCTGAAGCGGCCGAATGCCACCGGGTTGGCTTCTTTGGGGATTAGAGCTAGGAAAGTGGAGTTTGTGCTTCCTCCCACTTTGGCTTTTCGGAGGAATCCTTTAATCATTCGGTATAAATGAGCCTTGATGATGTCCCAAATTTTTTTGTAAAGTGTATGGAGAACCCATCTGGTCTTGGAGCTTTGTCTGGTTCCATCTTCCATATGACATTATTGATTTCGTCTTCAGAGAAGGGCTTCAGGAGAGTTGAGTTATCCTCCTCGTTAACCAGCCTTGGAACATGATTGAGGAAGTCTTGAGCTTCCTCATCATTCTCCACACCTTCTTCTTTGTACAACTGCTGAAAATGAGAGGTTGCAACCACTTTTATCAGAGTTGTGCCTTTGAGAACAGCGCCATCCGGCGAGGTGATTTCAGCAATGCGATTTCTAGAAAGACGGGTTTGAATTTGCTTGTGAAAGAAGGTTGAATTTTTGTCTCTAGAAACAAGCCAGAGATTGCGTGATTTGAGCCTCAAGGATTCTTCCTCCTCTCCGAATGACCCAAGGGTGCTGATTTGGAGTTCTTGTTCGCTCTGTATTCCTAAGCAGGTAATGTCTTGCATCTCCAGGCCCATTTGCAGATCCAACAACTGCTTTGTGTTCTATTTTCTATGACTAGTGGGGGAGTTTGTGGGATTTTTTATCCATTGCTTTAAGGCTGATTTGGTGGCTTTTATCTTTTGCTCCCAAACATAGCTGGGTGATCCGAGAACATGGATGGACCAAGCCTTCTTGACCATATCCATAAACCCTTCTCTGTTTGCCCAAGGAGGGCTGAACCAAAAGGGGATTGACCCCAAATTTTCTTCTTCTTCCAACAGAAGGAGGATGTGTTTATGATTTGAAGTCCACTTTGGTAGAATTTTTGTGGAAATGATCTTCTTCTCGAAGTGGAAGGTGCTCTGAAGTAGGAATCTGTCCAACGAGGCTGAAATATGCTTCGCCCCAACTCTGTTATTTGACCATGTGTAAAGCCCCTTTTTTGGCTTAAAATCCAGTAAATCCCATTGTTGAATCAGATCTTCCACCACGGGTAGGAAGTGGTCCTTGTTGCTGGTTCCTCCTCTTTTTTCCTTTGGGTCGAGGATTAGATTGAAGTCTCCTACAAGAATTATATTCTTGAGGGAGTAGGCTTCAAGGAAATTGGTCAGGGTATGCGGGCATTCTTTCTTTTCTGCATAGAGGAAAGGTACATAAAGATTAAAGAGAGCAAAGTTAATCTTACTTGGAAGGTCAGAAAAAGGAGCTCTCAAGTTGAAACTTGTCATCCTCCCAGAGAGTGGCTAGCCCATTGCATGTACCTCTAACACTTACATCGTTTCCAGCTTTTGTTTTCCATTTTACTTTGCTAAGTTCCAGAAGGGCTTCACCTTCTATTTTAGTCTCTTGGAGCATGAGGATCTCAAGAAATTCTAATTTCAATAGATTCTTGACTGCTTTAGCTTTTGAGGGATTCCCCAATCCTCTGTAATTCCAAGAGACTAATCACATTATTGACTGGCAGAGGGTGGGGGTAGTTCCTCCCTTGGGAGGCCTAGTTCTAGTATTTCTGTTGATAGACATCTCAATCGTGGGCTGGCTGCCTTGCATTTTTTGTCTCTCTGCCTCTTCTTCTCTAGCCTCTCTGTGGGATTTCGAGGATCTCGAGATCTCTGGGGTCTTTTTCCTTGTCATATCTGCATAGGTTGGGGAACTAGACACACCTTTTGGAGTTCCGATTTGGCGAGGGCCTATTTTCTCTTGCCTTTTGTTTTCTTCCATGATGATGGTCTACTGTTTAGCCTCTTTATCTGCTCGATCTTGGAGTTTTTCTGGTGTGCTAAGTATTTCAAAGGGATTTGTGGGTATGTCTGCTTTTGGTGGGACTGAGCTTCCCTCTGGTTGGGCTTCGGGAGGAGCACCCCTCCCCGTGAGCACTGCTTTCCCTTTGTTCCTATTTCTCTGCTTAGCTATTCCTGGTTTCTGGACCTGAGTCCATTGATCTCCTTTCGCATTCTCGGCCCCATCCTCTATTTTCTTTTTACAATGCCTTGCAAAGTGCCCATTTGTGTATAGTTTGAATTGTTTGACCCAGTACTATTGAATTGTTTGAATTGTTCTACCGCACTTGACACCTGGTCTCCTTCTCTCCCCTTGGCCCTCATCCACATCTGCCTCTACCCTATACTGCCTGTTGCCCCACTGCCCTTCACATGCTCTCGTGGCCTCATGTCATCTGCTTCTCCCTCTGCCCTTTGAGCCAGCTGGGTGATTGATCCCCCCTCGGCCCCCCATGTCCTATGTCCCACCTCACCTTCCTTTATTGCATCGTACCTTTCGCACACTGATCGGGGGAAAATGTTGATACTTTACATGAATAAGATATATTTTTATCTAGATTCACGTTGTCATTAAAGTTCTAAATTTATAATTACTTTGCAAAATTAAAAGTGAAAGTTAAATTTAAACATGTAAACTTTTGTTAATTCATTTGAGCAATTAAATAGACTATAATTTATTAATATTTTATGATAAATTATCTTACAATATAATATTTATATATTATGCAATGAATTTTGAATAAAGATTAAATTATATTTATAATGTAATGGATTTTGAGTAAGGATTAATTTAAGGTATGAGAATAAAAATAGAACTTCTAACTTATAGATTCAAAAATTGACTCCATTATATATACACACGTATATAAAAAATAGTGTGTTAATTCTATATTGATTATGAAAGGAATTATATGTCTTCATTATAATAGGTCATGAACACGTGCTTCATTATAATAGGTCATAAATGCAAAGGTAAGTACTTTATCATACAAAAAGTCTCATACATTAAGTTTTCTTTTCTTGTCTTAAATTGAAATTATTATTAATATCAATAATATGTACCCATATAAAAAAATCATTTAAAATTACATCTCTAATAAATACAATATATAAATATATATATATATTATATTATATATTTATTTTATTTTAAATACTTTTGATTTTTTAAAATCTCTTAAAAATATTATGTTCACACATAAGCTTATATCATTATTGTAAAATAAACAAAAGCCACGTGGTGGCAATCTGCCAAAAAGCAAGACCAATGACATTGCCACCACGTGGCTCTTGTTTTATATATGGGTTTGGAGTGTGTATTATAGCTACTTCTGTTTGGTTAAGAGTTCGTCTTTCTTAGACATAAGAAAATAGATTATTGACCCAAGATCTATGGGCATTTGGCAAAAGTGAAAGCTTGCCACCTCACGAACCACTAGCAGTTAATTCCAAGTGGTGTGGGTTTCCTTGAATAATAGTGATGAGTCAACCTACATTCTCAGATAGTAGTCAATGATGATTGTCCTCATTGTTGGTTTGAAAACTGAGTTATGATAGGTTTTCTCACTTTATGTTATATATATATATATATGACATTGTGGCTATTGCACATGAATGTTTACATTCCGTCAAGGTAAAAAAAAAGAATATGTTGTTATTGAAATTAGACTTAATTAAGGCACATGCATGTGTTGATTGAGTTTATTTAAGACTAATTCTTCAAAAGATTAGTCTGTCCTTTATGGTCATTGAATGGATTATGGCATTCATCACTTCAGTTATTTTTGCGGTCTTAATAAACGATGTTCAATCTTGGTTTTTTAAAGTTACTCGCGGACTCAGGCAAGGTTGTCCACTTTCCCTGCTCTTATTCTTGATCATTATTGATGGGTTGAGTAGGAAAATCTTAGAGGCTCACTCTTGTGGTCTTTTTTTGGGGTATTGGAACACCAAGAATATTTCCATTACCCATACTATTTTTGTGGATGATGTTTTAATCATGGGGGAGGTATCATGTGTTGAATGAGCTCATTTACATCATATTATATACACTTTTGGTGACGCTTCGGGGCTCTATACGAGCAACACAAAATCATTATTGATTGCTTTGATCACGAATGAGGTTTCTACTCAGTCGATTGCAAATTTGTTTCAAGTTCAGGTTGCTTCACTTGATAATGGGTTCAAGTATATGGGATTTATTCTCAAACCAAATAAATGTGGCATTCAAGATTGGAGTTGGCTTTTGGATAAATTTGAAAAGAGTATGTCTTTGTGGTCTGATGCAGGAGCATCCTGCTCAAAATATTATTGTTCATTTGGTTGATTTAGGGGGTGATTTTTTTAATTATTTTTAGGAATCTTGTATAGATTGAGTAAAAAATCTATGTGTGAGGGTTCAGTTGTAAAATATTCTCAACTATGTGAGAATATCAGGAATAATTGATATGTGTAGATCTCGTAGAGATCTTAGGGATTATGAGATCCTCGAATAGGAATTAGTTGAGTGAATTATGGAATTAATCATGGATTTAGTATAATCCATAATTATGTGATTAATCTATAAATGTAAGCATGTGAGGAGAGTGAATAGAGAGTGTTAAAAAGTGTTAGAGAGTATTATAGAGAGCTAAGTAGTAGTGAGAATAAATAAGAGCACGAGGTGTTCTGAATATATATGTAAATACTCTTATAAATGAAAGGAGTTTTGTGTTCAAAACATGTTTCTATGTGATCCTTTGTTATGTGATTTGGTTTCATTGACTCTTTTATTATAGGCTGAATCCTCTCTTATATACGGGAAATTGTGTGCGAACTTGAATCCTTTTGTGGAGTCTGTTGTTTGATGATCGCCTAGACAAAGGCTTTAACTTGTTGGTCGCCGGTTGAAAGCGGACAAAGATTGAATGCACTAACAAATCATCATTGATCACAAGATAGATCAATGATGATCTATTTAGGAGAAGATTGATGGTGTTCACTGCTGAATGCGCAGGCACTTTAACACAAGAACCAGATTCGATAACATTATAAAGCTGAATTAATTGATAAATCGATCGTGACCGTTGAAGTGATCCGACGTTCATCGCGTGCCAACAAGTGCGGAGCTTAATTCCAAAAATGTTCGCGATACGTTATAAAACTGAGTTAATAGCTCAGTTAATCGTGACCGTCTGGTTGAAAGGGTCAGATCGGGCAGTAATCGCGTTGGGAAATAAACGAGGTTTAATCCAGATTTTGCACGCGATATCATATGGACTGTGATTTAATCCAGTTGAAGTCCGGATTGATCACAGCCGTTCATTATGTATGAACGAGATCTGACGGATATCGCTTCGGGAAGATGCGTGATGGTTTGCATAGTTTCCAGACGCGATAAGTTTTGAACGGGAATTTAATTTGTTTTGAGTTCCACTAAAGAGGTCGGGTCTAATCATTTAATTAAACAGGGGTTTAATTAATTTAATTTCTGTATTTAAGTAAAGTTGCAATTTCGCTGCATCATGGTCACATAAATGTCTCTCACTGGGCGGGAGGTTGATTCTCATTCAATCAGTTCTTAAGACCATTAGAGTCTACTGGATGCATCTCTATATGCTTCCAAAAGACATTATGAAGTGGATAAATACTTTCATCTCAAATTTCTTATGGGTTGGCTGTAGGGGTGCCAAAAAGATTGATCTTGTCTGATTAGAGGCCATATCCATGTGATAGGAAGATGGGGGTTGGGCTTGAAAAATATATAAATTTTTGGATGGGTGCTATTGGTAGAGAGTTTATGGCGAGCATTAAATGAAGGGGGCATTTGGCAAAGGTTCATTAAAGAAAAATATATAGAATCAATGTCTTGGAGAATGTGCTTAAAGGACAGGGTCGATATTCCTTCCTCGACATCTTATATTTGGAACAATTTAATTAAAGTAAAAAGTTGGATGTTTGGAAATTTGAGATGGGAGATTGGATCCATTTCTATGGTGGAGATTGGACTGGATCCAATTAGGGGTTTTATTGGAGATCATTTGTTACCTACTCAACTCATTTGGCTTTTACATAACCAAGGTATCTACTATTTGAATCAAATTCAGGGAATTGCATATCCTCACACTTTATGTCCAACATGGTTATCATCTTGGGATCTTGGCATATTCGGGGAGTTGGAAAATATTTGGGATTGGTATGTTTGCAATTTATATATGGCTGACATATATCTAAATGAGGAGGAGAACATTTTCAAATGGGATGGAAAAAAAAAAATGGTCAGATCATGCTAAAGGAGGTGCACAATTATATCTCCCTTGCTCATCGTGTCATTGAGGACTATGAATGGTTTCAAAAGATTTTGTAACTTTCTACTAAAGTTGAAGTGCTTTGGTTGGTTGGCGTGAGAAGATAAGATTTTAATGTGGGAAAACCTTTGTAGGAGGGGTTTCAAGGGTTCAGGGAGATGTGTATTATGTGAGATGACATTTGAGGATGTAAAACACCTATTTTTACTATGCCCTGTCGCATGTTCTATTTGGTCTGGCGTTTTGGATATCCTTAGGATAACTGCGGAATAGAACACCAACTATATGGATTCATGTCTACGTGACCAATTCATGGAATATAAGGCTCTGTGCACCCTCCCTTTTTACATTATTTGGGGTATTTGGTGAAGTAGAAACACAAGGATCTTTGAGGGTTCTCTATTAGATATCAAGGGGACATGCATAAAGATCGTTGCTTTCTTCAATGAAAGTGGGCTAGTTAAGAAAAGAAGGGTTGCGAGAAGTACACATCTCACAAATATTTGGAGTAGGTATCTTGTTGGTTTTTTTGATGGAGCAACATGCTTGGATAGTTGTGGGAGTGGGGCTTATATTGTATTAAAGCTCGACATGTATTTTCCTTTTTCATGGAACAATGGGTCAGGTTCTAATACCTGTGCGAAGCTTATTGCCCTCTGGGCGGTTCTACTATGTGCAAAGTGGCTTTCCATTGAGAAAATGGACGTATATGGAGATTCAAAATTGGTCATTGATTGGATTCAAAAGTGGTCATCTTTCGATTCCCCATTACACATTAATTAGATGAAGAGAATTAAGAGGTTGTTGGGTTATTTTCATGGACTAACTTTTCCTCAGTATATAAGGAGCATAATGGCATGGTTGATGCTCTATCAAAGGATGAACACAACATGCCACATGGGATGATTATTTATAAATCTTTTTGCAACGATAAGTTCCATAAGTTAGGGAAAATCCACATTGCTTATTCTCTCTTACTACTGGATTTGGTCTCTTAGTTTTCTCCCTTGCTTTATTGTTTAAATTTTGTTAGTAAGTGTGATGTGGGGTGTTAGCCCTATACTACTAGTGTAACCCCTTATTCTTATTAGTACAACCACCTTATTATATTGTTGTGCCCATGTAGTCCCCATATTTTTATTATTGTGCCCCATAGAAGCCCACTATTGTTATTATTGTGCCCCTACATTATTACAACCACGTTATTATATTGTTGTGCTGATGTAGTCCCCATATTTTTATTATTGTGCTCCATAGAAGCCCACTATTGTTATTATTGTGCCCTTACATTATTATTGTTATGTCGGTTCTGATTATATTATGACCACTTAGACTCCTATATATAGAAAGGAGGTCTTGTCATATGTATCATCCAAGAATTGTTCAATTGTGTAATGTAAAGGAGATTTCCCCCTCGAAGAGGCTTATTTCTAAGGCGTTGATCTAACTTTTCTATCTTTTTGTGAGTTTGTTTCATAACATTTGGTATCAGAGCTTTGGATTCTAGGGTTTCGCTGCTCCAAACATGTCATCGTGGAATTTTCGCTACAACTTGTTTTATACGACGTTTCAGAAGCTAAAACAAAAACCCATTTGAGACGAAATCATGTTGAACCTCCGGTCCGAATTTCAGATGCTTTCTCGCTATATTTTCAGAGATATAATCTGAGGAAGTTAGGGTTTTTGCAGACCCCTGAATTACATTCCAAACAGGTCACCTTGGGAAAATCATCATAACTTTTGCTCTGAGCATCAGATTGAATTTTCGTAAGAAGTTGTAGAAAGAGGACGGATTGTAGTTGTCCTGGGTATCATTTTCAGAACCTAAGGTTAAAACAGTGACCCGCGTCATGTTGTACAAGTTCGCTCTACTGAACCAGTCTATAATCAGTTCACGTGGGAGATTTGGCATAACTATTTCTTGGATAATCAAATTCTGATCAGACTTACGGGGTTAGAAAGAGAACTTAGAGAGCTACCTCAGGAAGAAATTTCAGAACTTGGAGAACTTAAATTACAGAGTTACAATCGTTTCAAGATTGAGCTCCTAAAATCAAGAAAATCGAGATGAGAAAGTTTGATGGCAAGGATTTGGTAAATTGGATACTACAGATGGAGAAATATTTTGATATACATGGTGTACCATTGTTACAAAATGTATGTATTGCATCTTCATATTTAGAACAAGATCAATTTTTATGGTATAAATGGCTTTGTTCTCGTAAACTACTTGTTACGTGGTCAATTTTCACGGAGGAAATTATAGCACATTATGAGGATACAAAGAGCAACACCACAACAATTGGAAGAAAAAAGAGAAAAAGGGCTTTGTTACAAAGTGGAAAGAAAAATTATGGCAACAAGGAAGTCTACCCCTCACAACTATAAAGATGGAAGCGTTGTTTCTCCTAGCCTTCCACAACCTACAATGGTTACACCACAACAATTGGAAGAAAAAAGAGAAAAGGGGCTTTGTTACAATTGTGATAAAAAATACATTAAAGTTCATAAGTGTGTTGAGAAGAAATTATTTTACATTGATTGTGGAGAGGAGGAAGAAAATGATCAAGAAACGTCAAAAGAAGAGTATATACACCAGGAACCAACCCTAGATAAAGAAGAAATGAATCCGACCTCATCTTGTAAAGAATTGGAAATAATTACTACTCTTCAAACTCTTAAGATAGAAGGACATATCAAGAAGAAAAAGGTTCAAGAAGTGAAAGACCATATCAAGAAAGAAGAAATGAATCTAACCATATCTTATAATGCAATGGCCGGAATTACCACTCCTCAAACTATCAAGATAGAAGGACATATCAAGAAGAAAAATGTTCAAGAAGTGAAAGATCACATAGAGCATTAAGAAATGAATCCGACCATATCTTGTAATGCATTGGAAGAAATTACCACTTCTCAAACTCTAAATATAGAAGGACATATCAAGAAGAAAAAGATTCAAGCAGTGAAAGATCACATTGAGCATCAACAACAAGTTCTCCAACTTTTGAAGGATAACGCCACTTTGGTGCAGAATCGAATGAAACGACAGGCAGATCAACATCGCAATAAAGAAGTTTTGATGTAGGCGATTGGGTATTTTTATGGTTACATACATATAAACAAATGTCCCTCAAGAAAGCTATTTATGACAAGGAAATGTTGGCAATACTACACGCACTTAAGAAATGGCGACCTTACCTAATGGGAAGACACTTCAAGGTAAAAACGGATCATGATAGTATTAAATACTTTTTAGAACAAAAATTATCCTTTGAGGAGCAACAAAAATGGGTCACGAAGATGTTGGGTTATGCCTTTGTAATCATCTACAAAAAATGGAAGCAAAATGTTGTGGCAGATGCACTCTCAAGAAAGGATGAGGATGTGGAAGCATTGTTGTGTGCCATTTCTATTATCCAACCAGATTGGATAAATGAAACAAGGTATGAATGGAAGAATGACGAAGAAGTGTGGCCACTCATTCAAAAGTTGCAAAAGATCCCAATTCAAACAATATTGCTAGAACTTGACGAGGAAGGAAAAATCATATTGGAGCTTAGAGCAGTCACAAATACAAGAACCCGACAGCTACGAAATCGATCAATTTCGGAGTATCTCATAAAGTGGAAGAACTTACCCACTGAAGATTCCACATGGGAGGACAAACATTTTATATAGAAGAATCAAGAACTACTCAAGCGTTGAGGACAACACTTTTTGAAGGAGAGGGGCATGTTAGGTCCCTATACTACTAGTGTAACCCTTTATTCTTATTAGTACTACCACCTTATTACATTGTTGTGCCCATGTAGTCCCCATATTTTTATTATTGTGCCCCATAGAAGCCCATTATTGTTATTATTGTGCCCTTACATTATTATTGTTATGTCGGCTTTGATTATATTATGACTACTTAGACTCCCATATATAGAAATGAGGTCTTGTCATTTGTATCATCCAAGAATTTTTCATTTGTGTAATGTAAAGGAGGTTTTCCCCTCGAAGAGGCTTATTTCTAAGGTGTTGATCTATCTTTCCTATCTTTTTGTGAGCTACTTTCATAACATGGGGTACAATTTTGTAGTATCTGGATGGGCTTTATACAGGGACTGATCTCTTTTGGTATGGGTAGTTTTTCTTTTATAGGAATTTAGGCAAATGACAACTTATTTGGTGCATTAATATAATCATGTAAACATGTACTAGATGTGGCAAAAATATTTTGTGGTCATGGCTAATGGTATGTAATGGGAATATTCGAACATATGTTATATGTATCAACTTTTTATTATTAATATAAAGTTGATGCCTTTTTTTTTTCTTCTAAATATATAATGTATGTGTGTGTGTTTGTTTATGTCCTCAATTGATTTGACAATTGAGTTAATAATAGGTTTTTTCCATATATAATATATATATATATATATATATATTAGTGGAACTATGGTTAAGAGCATGTGGTTTCCTCTTAAGAGGTCACATGTTCAAACTAGAGGGGGGGTAGGGATAATAGAGCCTTCGTAAACTTAGCAGTCAAATCGCTGCGTGAAGGTGGGTCCTTGTCCACAAACAAGGAGGTTTCATACACCAATTTGGTGTCTGCTTAGTGTGACATTAAAAATTGGATAAAGTAATAATATAGTATTATATAATATATATAATATATATATATATATATATATAATATATATATATATGATATATATGACTTGTTATATATAATTTACTTATTGGTAAAATGGGCTCATTTTATATGTGTGTGTGTTTTCACATCCATTAGATATTATGCATTCATCGTTTAATGAATCTTTCTTATGCATATTTAATTAATTTTCCACAATCTTTTGAATGAAATGGTAATTAAGCAAATTAATGTTCCTTATAAAAAAATTATGTTACATTATAATTGCATGCTCATTATCAATCTCAATCTTATATATAGACAAATTATGTTGATAATGAGATGCAAATATTGATTACTTTAAATCTTCAAGAATATTTCAAATTACGTTATTCTTTGTATTTACAATTATAAATTTAATATGTATTCATAATGTAAATATTATGAAAATTAAGAAAACTTTTTTTAAAAATCACATCATCAAAGTCTTGTTGATGTGTTTCGAACCATCCAGTGTGGTTTATCATGAGGACAATATGAAGAATCAGATCTTGGCATCAAGTTAAATAGATGAAGATAATTCTTTTTATCAGTGATAATATAAAAAATAGACTTGACTTAATATAAGAAAATAATTGTTAGAATATAGTTGTTAATATTGAAATAAGGAAAATAGTTAATCAAAAAGGAAAATTTTAATGAAATGATATATATAAAATAAAAAAATAAGATTAGGTCAAACCTAATTAATCAAAACAATAAAACAATTAATAAAATCAATATAATAATATACAAAAATAAAAATATTTGGGTAAGACTTAAAAATCAAAATAATTATTTTAAAAACTAAAAATAAATAAAAATAATAAATGGTGAAACTTAAATAAAAATATTTAGGTCAAACCTAAGTAATCAAAACACCAAAAATAAAACTAATATTTGGGTCAAACTTAAATAATTGAAACAATTAATTCTAAAAACTTAAAAATAAATAAAATAACAAATGGTCAAACTTATAATAATAATATAAAAAACTAATTATAATAAATAAATAAATAACAAAGAAAATAAAGTAATTAATCATTTATTAGTAGTTAAGATAAAAATACAAATAAATAATAAAAATTAAGAAATTATATATATATATGAAATAAATAAAAACTTAAGAAGAAATAGTAGGGATCCAACAACGGTTAATTTTCCAGCTATCATCTCTATTCAAGTTGCTTGGCCTCCTTTCAATCTCTGTAGCTTCCCTAAAGTTACGATGATGGAAATGGTCTATCTTAGCAATGACTTTGTCATCTTGAATGCAAATGTGGTGTTTTGTCTTGTCCACATGTTCTGCTAATACTGAGGAGCGGGTCCTCCCATGTTTGATGTTTGCCGCATGTTCCTAAATCCTTTGATTATTAAGCAGTCAGTTTCACCAATATAGGGTGTCCCACATGAACACGAGATTACATAAGCACCTTTCATATTCTTAGGGTCCACCGGGTCTTTTACAGATTTTAGGGAACTTTGAATAGTGTTAAGGGGCCTAAAGGTTGAGGGAACCTTGTGCTTTCTAAGTATCCTCGCAATCTTGTCAATGGTCCCTTTTATAAAAGGGAGGTGTACCCCAAAAAATCGATCATTGGGTTCTTTTTAAATCTTCGAACTCCAACCAACTTTAAGGAAATCCCCAAGGCATTGGAGCTTATTATAACCATTATTTTTGAAAACATTGAGGAGATGGGTTTTCTCATCTTCAAGGCGACTTTCATCAGAAACTCTAAACGCACGAGTGGCTAAAGTGTTGAGAACACCCAACTTTTGAGTAGGGAAATGATGGGACTTAACATAAAGATACGGTTCCATGTCAGTTTTCTTCCGAAAGACCTGGTATGAGAATGATCCATTATCCTTCTTTGAAATAAAGACGATTTCTTTAAAATGTGTATATTGTTTTTGAAAAACACAAAATGATTCATCTACCGTGAATTTATGGCATATTATTCTCACCAACATAAATATTAAAATGCAAAATTAATTTAATTATAAAATTATGCTCTTTTTCATTTCATTTATATAAAATTATTGTAATAAAAATTATATAATGTAATTTAATTGAACTAAACAATTTTAAACATAAATGCAAAGATTACCTAAAAACTAGAAACCATAAAAAAATTAATTCTTGTTTGGCTGATATTCATAGTTCACACCTCCCTTGGACAGTGTCTTCTCTTTAGTATTTACATGAAATCAATCCAACACATAATTATATTTTATTTTTTAACTTGCTTCGTAAATATGTAGTTCATCTTTAAGCCACCTCTCGCTGGTCTTCAACTTCAACTTTCCTTGTATATCCAATTCTTTTACTTTTATGCACTTTGAAAATAATTATACTTCCAATTTTTATTTTTATTTTCCAAAAACCCTAATAGATCTAATCACATTTTGGCTTTTGAAAAACTAAATTCATAATACATAAGTGAATGCAAATTCCATATAATTCTCCATTAAATTCAATTCATTATACTCTAGTTTAGTTAAAATTACATTTCTCATGGTTACAACATCATTACTCTTGTCAAATTAGTAGTTACACAAAATTTGATATACAAGATAACATAAACCTTTGACAATGACATGAACATAGGCAATGAATGCTTTGAGTGGTAGTGTGATTATATTTGTCACATCCATTTTTGAAAATTTTTCCAGGTCTGACGTATATACACTATAACGTAATTACAACCCAACAAAGAGGAAATGACATCAATTGTAAAAACATCACACAAGCAAACTATCACAATTATATTAATGGTTTCTTTTCCTTTTCTACTCAAAGCGTGTTACTGTGATTTAAAACTATAAATCTATGCTGAACAAAACTGCGAAAGTGAAGAATTTAATGGGGCTTCAATCAAAGCTCATGACAAATAGTTTATTGAAACAAGGGGAGTTGTGAAGCAAGAAGCTCCTGCCACAGTCAATTGTAGAAAATAAAATCCATAATGGAAGATAAGTAGTTGATCTTTGAGTTGTTGCCTGGCTCTCATTGGAATTTGTAAGAGGTTCATACTATGGGCTAGAGTTGTAGAAAGGTTTAGAAACTACCCTGAAAAGTATTGCACTTGAGTTACAAAATTTTTAGCACTAAAATCCATCCCATCCTTTACCATTAACCACATTGATATGAATTCTTCTTGAGAATTTTATGGGATATTGTGTGCATGTCATTCAATTGCAGGCTTGATATTTTGGGCTTGAGAGGATGGCCCGATTAAAGTTGAAAAGTGGGCTAGGAAACTTGGGATTTTGGAGCAACACCATATTGTCAGATTTAGACTTCTAGGTCTGACCATTAGTTTGGCTAGAATCCACGACACCATCACTAGTGGCCTATTTGAACGGTGATGACAGAACATAAGAAGATTTATTTCCAAGCACTTGGGCAACTTGGTCCATCCTAAGGTCAACTTAAATAGCCTCAACATAGTTACAACATTTGACCTTCATGACCTACTCAAGTAGTCCTCTTCTAAAGAGTTAATAAAAGGTTCAGATAGTTTGAATTGAAACATTTTATAATGGGCACTAGGGGAACCATGGAGAGTGACCCTCCATATCTTCACATATTCAACACAGGACTGATTGGGATTTTACTTTGTGAGAATGAAGTCTCTCCCACTGGTAACAACCAAAGGGCCTAAGTAACATAAATTACCAAATTCTAGCCTATAATACTAGTCTAGAACAAAGCCTTCTAAGGTCCAAGGGAATTGCATTATCATGGCGACATCCCAATCCATAAATTCGCACACCGCATTGGCATGGTCATGTGAAAACTAGGATTTTCCTTACCATCATACATGGGAAAACAAGGTAATGGTCTAAGCAACTCAGCGTCTTTGATATCTCCATCCAAGGGTTCTTTGATCTCATAATGGAACTGGGATTGACGTCGCTTCTCTTGCCCTTGACGCTGGGCCTTTTTATATATCTTTACCTCAAAAGCCAGACTCTCTAAAATGAGTATTATACTTTTCTCCACAATCATGAATCGTAAGAGCCATGATCTTGCTCATCAGAAGCTAGAAGTATTAGCTCTTGGTCATTAGCGGAAACTATTGCTGCTTAATTCAGAATTATTAAAGCCTTAATTAATAAAAGGCCTTGGATTATTTGTGCAAAAAATCTCTAAAGGATAATATCTCTCTTTGGTCATCTCCACTTACTCTTTCTCTGGCTTTGCTCGCTTCAATGCTCCATCTACTTCTGGATCTACAAATTTTTTTATCACATAAACTGGGTTTGTAAACGATAAATATGTTCAATCTGGAACACTTTGCTCTAGATCTTTATCTGGTACAAGAAGGGATACTAGGAAAGAAGCTACTGCGTCTGGCTCTACTTCTCACTCTGGTCCTGCTGCTAGTAGATATGCTGCTCGATTTGCTGGTGGTGCTAGGACTGAACCTATTGATCTAGTTGCTTCACCACTAGTATCATAGTAAGTTCCAGTTTCAATTGTTGTCCCACCATTCAGTGGCATTAAGAAGCAAAGGTACAAGCTACAAGAAAGGCAGTTGACCTCATTTGGTCAGGGACGATGAGATGGGGATTCTAAAGCTGATATTTTCACCACCCAATACAATAACCAATATGAATATGATTATGTACCATTGCTTACCAGATACTCATACAAACCAAAAGAAACATTTAATAATGTAAAAAGTATTTAAATTAAATTTATAAATTGTTATTGATGATATAAAAGAATAAATATTAACGCCAAGTACATACTCTCAATTTCAATGCCATTGATTCCTTTAAACCATATAATTATCATAAGGAGAAAACATACATCCAATTTCCAAATCAAATGCCTAAACATCAAATTCATATAAAAATACTAAATAGTAAGTTCAATACCTCGAAACCATAACGCTTAAATATGTAAGTCTCTGGTGTAACAGCTGTCAACAAACAACAAATAAAAATCCACAATAGAAATGATTAGGAGCCCAATGACCCCATACAAGAATAACCAAAAACTCCAAACAACAATGACAAAAATCGAAACACCAAAATATGAATGAAAATGCCGGGTTGTTATTTTGTAAGAAATTAAGACGTTTATGGCATTTTTTTTAATAATTTGAGCATGTTATTGACAAGATGGGCCACAGTTAGGCTTCATGCATGGGGATTCCTCTTTTTTGTTTTGTTTACATTTAATTGAAATTTGCATTTCAACTTCTAAGCCATGGGAACAAATTCATGGCCTCTCTAGCAATGTGGAGGTTCAGAGAAGCGTCAGGAAATGTTTGTTGCTTCCAAATTTCAAGGATAATAAAGCTTCGCAAAGTGAAAGATTTTACTAATTTCGAAAAATCATTTATACATTTACTAATTTCAAGGACCATGAATGCTATACAAAGAAATCAGTTTGTTAGAACAAATGATTGAATCATAAGCCAACACTAGTACCCACAACACTAGTATACACAAAACATCATGAACTTAAAAAACTTACCAATCTTTAACAAATGAGTCACACATTATCACAAGACCCATGTTTACCACCCGCCAGTCATATACAAATAATCATACACCTTATTGCAAGAACTGTGTCTGGCATGGTGTTGTGGTACACCAAAAATACCATGACAAATTCCATATAAAAATATAAAGCATTGTAATTTAGCAAAACCATAATTCCTATAAAGTTTATGACACTATGCCATGACATAATTAACTATATCTCACCATCCTACACTAATCATCGACCGTGGTAAAGAAATGAGTCAAAAGACATACACAACAAAGATAATTTTGTATTTAAACAAAATCAACATTCACATGTTGTTTACAAGGCTATGCCATGACAAAATAAACTAGAACGCTAAATTTTTAAATTGGTGTTCCATTAGAGTCATTGGCTTACACACTTAATAAATCAGAAATGACAAAAAAAAATAGGGCTTCATTGAGAAAGACAATTGTTTCTAGGTGTTTCTCCTCCATGACCATATTCTATGGAACTTCCAATGATTCACCATGAACTGATAAATCATTATCCTCTGCATCAACAACTAGCACTTCACTTCCACACATTCCCTAGTCATAGAAAATGAAATAATAATCTCAATATGAGGGCAATTTTTTTATTATTATAAAAGACCAGAAAAACATAAGGATCATTAACATACTTCAAATATAACCAAAGTCCAGAGCAATGGACTGAAAATATGTGAATATAGGACATCAAGCATAAGGGTGTTGAGTATCCAGGGCTTGAGAAAGAAGATGGTCACAACATAGCAATGTTCTTTACATATCACATCCCAAACACACTACCAAACATAAGTACCATGTAGTAATGGACAAACATAGCAGTACAATTGAGAAAGCACAAACATATATTTACCTCATCTTCTAAAGCAAATATAGGTGAATGTTCATCTCCTTTGAGATTGGAGATTGATTTATTTTTTTCCATTTTTAAAATATGCATTGTGATTGTAAATACAAAACCCACCATTTTTTTTTAGTTCTAAAGTTCAATATCATATGAATAACAAACATACCACAGTAAGGACATCCAAGACAATAAACTGTGACTCATATCTTTTAACCTTGCAATACAACTATTTATATATTCATTATATCTTGATCAATCAACTCAGAAAAGGTGTCCTTGGTAAGCCATGGTGCTGAACACAATTTCAAATATATGAACTTATTACAAAAAAAATAAAAACATTCATTTCAAGAAACAATTTTTTGGAAGATGAAAAGAATAACTACATTAATAATTTAAACAAAGATATTCAATCATAAGCAAAGCAATAGCATCACGTTTCCCTCTCTAATAATAATTTGGACAAACGACCAATATGACTAAATGATTGCTAAGAAATTATTAGCTGAATGCAACTAATAATACACATTATTAAAAGTGATTTTCTAGCAATTCAAACAACATACCTGAAGACTCCATTTATGTATATGCTCTTTGGTTGACAGATGTGCTAAATACTAATTATGATAGGTCCAATGAGGATTTTAAGAAAGTTGGTAAGTTGGAATAAAAAGTTGTCCACTATTATGCCTCAATTCAAATACAATTAAGCTTTTCCATCAACTAAAATCACTGCATAAAGGAAAAAGAGATGTATTAGCATACTTAACAATGCCACTCTGAGATTAGTGTAACTCTATGCCAATTCTCTATACATCTAAGTTCTAAGTTTATAACTAAGGAAATCCTATCAATAATTTATTTGTGGATATTTCTGCATAAGCAATTACCCATAATATCATTTATTTGGGGTATCTACAATTTTCTATGACTTATGATACATGAATCCATAAGATTGGAGGCTTGCAACTTTGTCAACTGGTAGTAAACCACCAACAATTTCTTTTAAGCTCTTATGGGAAAGTTTGAAATCAGAATAGTATCATAAATGTGCAATTATAACAATCTAATCTTTATTATATCATAAATGTGCAATTATAATAATCTAATCTTTATTAATTAGGTCCCAAATGTAACCGCCATCAAGCCAGGGTTTAGAGCCTTTCTAAGATTCATATGAGATTTAGAGAGCCACCAACCACTTTACTTAACATTCCACTAAATGTACATAAATCACCATCAAATCCACTCAATCACACATCTTTGACCCAACAAGAAGTTTTAAGGATGCATTACTGAGACTTCCAAACCATGTAACTTTGAGCCCAATAGTAAATGCCGCATATGCAGCTTGAATACTAGTTTTCAAAATTAGTAATAGAGCTTTGTATAAACATAAGCATGACATGTTTCAAATGGTTTACCATTTTCTAAACTCATCGTCCCTTTAAATTTATATATTTCCATTATCTGTAATGGATTTTGGCCATCAATCTTAGAGCTTGATCTTGTCAATACCTATGTTCATCAATGTAGCCAAGTCCTTTCACACTGATTTTTCCTGAACATGGTGTATTCTTGAGCTTCACAATATTTGTGGCTTCAACATCATGATTTGATATCCCCTCTTCTACAAACTAGGTATGCATTGTATTCTTCTAAATTCTTTAGATAAGCTCCCAAGTTTTTTTCTATCATCTAGTTTTTATATTGCTAGCCATATTTAATGGTTATATCGTCAAGATATTCAACCAAAAAATGAAGCACTGAAAACAAATGTTCATGAAAAAAAAATGCATTAAGTGCTTTTAATGGAAATTTTCCTACCTGCATTATGTTATCCATGTCCACTCCAGAAAGAGATTTGAACCTACAACTTGCACTAAATATGTATGTAGCGCAAAGAAATTGCAGGGACTCAACAAAACTAAATGTTGGATTTCGTAGAGAAATGGATGATAGGTAGAAAAATTGATTCATAAATGGCATGAATACCAATTTCAATATAGTGTCCTTTGACATGTCTTCCCCATAAAAAAGAACATGTGTATTGCATGCAAGGGTGGCGCCATTTTTTTTATATTAAATTTGCAGCTCTTTTTGAGAGAAAAGTTAATAAAAATTAAATATAATAACTAATATGAAGTTAAATAATAAAAAATAAAACTTATTGGTTGGCATGCAGAGCTTTCATGCAACCCATGTATCCCCTCACCACACTCAATGTTCAAGAAGGTTGGGATTAAGGTGGGGTCTAGTACTTTGCACCAGTGTAAAATTATCTCTACATAAGCTATTGTAACTGCTACTAGAGCACCTAGTGCTATTTATCAGCAATATAGGTATGAATATTCGAAACCCATGAAGGCGAGGGGCCTTTTTTCTTTGGAAGGAAGAATGAGGTTAGTTATGGTCCATGATTATTTGGAGCTTGCTCTGATGCTTATATTGAGATTTCTCTACTAGGCGCTTCTCCAATGAGATCCAGTTGAAGATAAAGATCCAATGGTGGGAGATCCCTGCATTCAAGCTAGCAACATCAAAGGAAACATGCATGTTAGTGCTAGCCACTTCGCTACGTCGCGAAGAAGTATTATGGATGGGTGTTCTCCGATAGGGATAATATTCAAAATAGGAGGGAAAGTGAAAATGAATTGCGACAATTAACTAGGAGAGTAAGGTGATTCCAAACCAGGATAAGTGTGTGTTGATTACGAGAGGGAAATTTATTAAAATAGGAGGGCGTTTGAAGATAAACTGCGAAGGTTAAGTGAAGTGTGATGAATTGCATAAGTAAGGTGGTTCAAGGTTCGATAAGGAATGGGATGGGTGGGCTACATCTATGGTTCAGGAAGGGATGATAGAACCATAACACTTTCCTTATCCATTCTGGAAACAACTGGGATTGGCATCGCTGTATTTGCAGGGAGTTGTCAAATGCTTAACTTATTTATAAGTAGCTTAAGGAATATGCCCTTAGATCTGAAACTCATACAAGTTATCTTAATGGAGGCTTTAGGGCCTATAAATGTCCTACATATAAAAAAAAGTTGTCGTAGTAACTCGTGCTTGCATCTTTGGTATGTGATGAGCTTATAATAGATGAGATTTCATGGAGAAACACCACCTTGTCCTCCTGACTAGACAATTATCATTGGGGCTCTCCCTACAACTGACCTCCTATTAAAAAAATATGGGAGGTTCTTGTATAAGGCATGTATTAACATATCTGAAATTCACCTAGATTGTTGATTGCTTAAAAAAAAAATGTACAAAAAGGAGGACATCCAATTTCATCTTAATTTAAAATTTAAAATGGCCTCACCTATATTGTTGACTGTTTAAAAAAAAAGGTACAAAAAGGAGGACATCCAATTCTCTGGCTCAAGCCAATTCCGGTTGAAGTTCCTTATAAAGATTACCAACAATAATTTGACTGTTGGTGCTTCTGGGCAACCAAAACCTAGTGAAACTTGAGGAACTGGATGCTAAAAACATGTGACACCACCTCCCAGGTCTACCCAAAGTAGCCATGCTAATTGGGTAAACATGATAAGAGAGGCTATTATGATTAGATTCAACCTCCTATGTGACCTTAAGGAAGTGGAATTGACAGAACATCACACACAATCATCCAACATCATCAACATAACCATCAGGAGACAAGTCTACCACTCAGACAACCTCCCTAGGTCCCACTGTTATTCTAGGTCTCTTAGGCCATAGTCTCTCTCATGCTATGGGCAAGGGAGCATCCAACAACCTAAAGTCTCTCTCACAGGCCTGCCTACCAATGAATGTGGACCAAAATTGCCAGTTTAATGCCAGTGATCCCAAGATTCAAGCTACTTTTCTAGACCAGAATCCTGACCTCTGCCCAGGACTTGCTACAACATTAAGAATTCATTAAAGACATGATAACAATGCTGAACAATCAAAATCAACCTCAGGACTAGGCCTGAACATCCCCAACCGAGACTGACATTCTGTTAAACACTTGGCATCAATGCAACCTATATGTCTAGGATACAAGGCATAGCATAAATGACTAAAACAACCTGTGAAACATAACCAAAAATATCACCTCCTTATCCATTGACCTACTAAATCATCAATTAGGTCTTGCATCCATCTATTTAACAGTTACAAGTAAATACATGAAATAAACATGACATGAACCAGTCATTTAACCATGCTTATAACCAACATAAAACCATGTAAATATCATAGATATGGCAACCATTAAATCCACATATGAATCAACTCAAAAGTAAGAGAACTTAGCTTTTATTAATCATAGGCAAATCTGACCAGGTTCAGGACTTCCACGTACCACCCGACCATAGACATGGCTGAACCAAATCTCTCTTTCAGCTAATCACCCCTGTGCCATATTCCAGGCATGAATGTGGGATCTCATAGAACAACCAATACAAGAACAACCAAGGGAATCCAAAGGTTAAACCACTTCCACCCTCATTAAACCGTGATCACACCAAAACCGGTGCTCGAATCACAACCAAACAAAACTTGGAATTCCATCTAGAATCCATCACTATCCTTGAGGAATTTTCTATTTCTTTTCCTCTTAAGCTTTACCGCAATCCAATACTAGATCACTAGGCCCTAAACCGAGACCAGTCTCTCAGGATTTACCACAATCCAAACCCTGATCACTAGGCCCTAAACTGAGACCAGTCTCTCAGGCTTTACCACAATCCAAACCCCGATCACTAGGCCTTAAATCGAGACTTCTCCCTTAGGCTTTACCATGTATGCCGCCAAAATTGGTCAAAGGATTCCTAGGCCTTTGGGAATGAACTTTGAGACCACCTCCACCTCGAATTATGAAATCCATCCGGCAAACCCTAACTTAAAAAATGAAATAAACATACCAACACCATGTCATCTAGAAAAAGGCAAGGCTAGGCCAAACACCACTGTCATAACCCAACAAAACCATGCCACCGACAACAAGAGAACCATACACCAACATGCAATTCCATGCATGTCCAAACCAACTAGGAAATCACACATGCAAAAGGTTACCTGCAAGTATTCCTGCTGAAGCTGCTTGATCCTGCTTTCCTTTCCTTGATCCTTTCTTTCTTTCCTTTCCTTGACCCTTTCTTTCTTTCCTTTCCTTTTGCTTGATTTTCCTTTCCTTTGCTTGCATTTCCTTCCTTGCTCCAAAGCTAGAATGCTCCAAGAAAACTCTAAGTGATCAAGAGTGAGAGAGAGAGAGAGAATAATGAGAGAGCTCCAAACTTGAACTTGACAAAAGCCATGCACTGATCCTCAAAAGCCTTTTTATGCATGAGGCCTCTAATTTCTTCATTTTCCATTATTTTTCTTCAATTTACTCTTCACATGAAACCTATGACCTTTCACCTTACTTTTCTCCTAATTTCCTTTTATTTTCATAAATAAATGTGCCAAAAATGACTTTTTTCCTTTTAATGCCTTTGACTTAGCCTTTGCCAATTTCCTTAGCTAAAACACACATCCAATGATTCCCACCAAAATATATTTTCCCAACATTTATCTTGGAATAAGTGTCCCTTAACCATGGTCTTATTTTGCCTTTATTAACTTTTATTTACATGAATTTTTTCACTAGGGTTGTTACAAAACATGTCTACCAACACTACTTCCACTTGCTTAGGGGCGTGCATTGGCTATTGGGTTGGCGCACTACCTAGGTAAGAACCTATCAGTGTAGGGTCTAAAACACCTACCCTGCAAGAAGCCCTAATAATATTAGGGGTTTCTGTGTTAGAGAGTATAGAAACAAGGAAAAAGGAGGTAGAGAGTACAAAAACTTGGAAAACGGAGGTGGAAAAGAACAAGCATGCAAAGATGGGAATTTTCTCGAATTTTCGCATTCACTTCTTCGTCTCAATTTCTCAGCCACCAAAGCTAGATTTTGAAATGTAATAAGAAAATGCATAAATTAGTTGCCGCTCATGCCAAGATCAAGGACGACATCATCTAGAATGTGCACAATTTCTCCTAACAACACCTGGTCTGTATAAAAAATAGCGTCAAATATCATAGTGGGTGAAGGGGTTGTACCTAAAGGGAATGTTTTCGTACATGATGTCCAACAATAGAATGTTGTCATTCTAGATTTGCAACATTCTAGATCTGCAACTTCCTGCAACTTCCTATGTTGTCATTCGATATTTGCAACTTCCTTCAATTGTTAAGAGAAGCTTATTATCTAAGACCTGCAATTTCCTTCAACGCCAGGCCCTTACCTTTTGCAGGGTCATGTAGGTGGCGCCAACGCAAGCCCTTACCTTTTTGTATGGTGGTGTACGTGGCACCAACACTTGCATGGTGATCTAGGTGGCATTTCAACAAAAAAAATGGGTTGTGGATATTTATTTTTATGTCTTTGGAATAAACATTTAATGTTAGTTGATTAATACTAGCATTACGCCATTATTGAAAAAGTGTAGACATATGTGAGCCTTATATGGTACCATATTAAGGCCTCTTCTGCCCCTTACCTTGGGAAGAGGCCAAATAAGATGGCCATTCTAAAACTTTGCATAAAAAAACAAAATGCCAATAAAAAAACATAATAAACACCAGAAAACTTTGGTTAAAGCGTAAAAAAGTTATTGCAATTCATTAACCTTTGTGCCCAACTAATAGAAAGTAGATTTGTTGATTACTATAGTCCATGCAACCCCGAAGGGGCAGGGACTAAAAAGGGAATAATGATAGGTTTTAGGTGATGTTTCTTTATTTAATTTCTATTAAAAAAAGCGTAGTTTTTTTCTTTTAACGTTATTAATTTAAAATTTTTAACAGACATTCAAGTAAAAGTATTTAAAAAAATATAATGGATTAAAATTCTTTGTTATTATAATATTTTTAAAATTTAAAATATATATTTAAAAAAGAAGAAGACAAATTTATTGGGAGCTTTGATATATGAATTGGTGAGCATTTTTATGTATCTATATTTAATTGTTAAATGTCTTGTCACTTGTATATTGCCACATACTTAGGCATTCCAAAGAGTAAAGGAGGTTGAGTTTCAAAACTTACACATCAGTGATTAATTCTCACAAATACATTGAAAATTATCCCTTCCAAGGGAGTCTTCACATAATTTGTCTGTAGTCCTATGATCACATGAAATACATTTTAATATTTCCATCTATCTCATGTTGAGATTACTTGTCATTAACAAAATATTCCTCAAACCACTTTTGGTATTGCTACAAGAAAAAAATATTGATGAACGATATCACTTTCTTATGCTTTCATATGGATTGGAATGGTTGGGGAAAGTAATGAAGTTGTTGATGTTAGAGTTGGAGGTGATAGTGAATAACAACCAATTTTGTTTCAATCAAGGTCTAACGCTCTATATATACCTATGAGGTGATAGAGAATAACAACCAATTTTGTTTGATTCAAGGTCCAACACTCTATATTGATCTACAAATGATACTACAATGGCCAATTCTAAAGAATTTCTTCAAAAATAGGTTGCACTCTTACATTTCTTAAGAAAAAAACCTACAAAATAAGGTAAAAAAAAGTATATTTCGTGAGGGTTTAAGCCTAATTGTAATTCATTTTGTCATAGCAAAATAGTATAGAATTTTTGAATTACCACTCACATTAGCCTCCTCCCATAAGAATTGTGGAATTTGTCACTCACCTCCTCAAAAAGCTAGCAACTTGCCAACAATGTATCATGTTGTTACATGGGAGGGGTGTATATATTAATCCCAACCATCACATGATAACCACAAGTCACTAATTGTTGTTGCCCCTATAGTTTTTCCAAGTGATGAGGACCTAATTAATTCTCAATCTACTCTTCACCCATTTGCTCAACGTTATCTTGAAATAGAGCCAATGCCTCGAAAGACACCTTGATATGATTATTGAGCACCTCTAGGCCATGGAACCCAATTGGAACTATATTAAGGGGTAATCGTCATATTCCTTTGGGGGAATCACTTGCACCTATGCTTGTGGCTACAATTTTACATAAATTCCACTTATGGTAAGTTTTAGTGATAGAGCGAGATCAAACCCTCAAACTTACTAAAAACACAAGGTGGAGGATTGCATGATGGTATCACAACTACTTTGGGTTATGAAGCCAAATTCTTTTTGAAGCTTCAAATAGGAGATTGTCCTACCACTGGAGATGCTTTGTCATCACAAAAATAAAATCTAACGCTGTCATGAAAAATGTGTTACACCTAAAAGTTAAACAATGTTAAAAACTACAAAAAGTTCTGTTCTACATATCTAGAGAGGTTTCCACTTTAGTTTGAAGAGTGCTCAATCTCAATAAGGATTGGTATATTCCTAGAGGCAACAACATGTGATGGAAACCTCTAGCTCTTGTGAGAATTTTTGTCTATAGATTGAGCATTTATGGTAGATATAACAACCTCCCTAAATTGATTGTTCATTGAATTGTTGGGCATTACAACCCTAACACCTTGTGGGAGATTCTACTATTTTTCTACTCCCAATTGATTTGTTAAGAATTTGTAAGGCCATATTGTTTTATAATAGCCCAAGGAAGCATGAAAGTCCTTGGTTATACTTGGTTCAACACATTTGAGTCTTAATCTAGTAATTTAACACTAGAGTCATGCATCAAATACTCTTCTAGAACATCAAAGAAACTTAACTTTACTCTTAAAGTGATACTCTTTGATATAGTGTGAAAATCCTTGTAATTATATCTTTTACAACGTAAGAAAACCTATGGTTTTTCGATGAGTTCAACTTAGTATCTCTAAGCTTTCGTGCCCAGGGTGAATTGAGAATCACGTGTTAGTGGACAAATAACAAATAAGAGGTTGATACAAAAAAGGATAGAGACTTTAATACACACAACAAGGGTAATAAATTCTAGTTAGCACTAAAACATGGTCTAATGTACAAGCAGATAACCATATAACATGGATAATAAGATTGCATTGCAAGATAAGGCATGTGTCATAGGAATGCACACTAGAGGTACCCATCCTTTAAAATATTATTAAAATTTTCATTCTTAAAAGGAAAACCAAGAGATGACCTTAACCAATCACATTTGAAACAAAACATATTTTTTACAATTAAATTTAAAAAAAATCAACAACACAAAGTTCATCTCTAGGACAATGAAATATCATTATTACACTGGTCAAAAGTTGACAATTTTTTAATAAGAATTGAGAAATATATATTAATAAAAAAAGTTGTAACAAGAATTTATAGTAAGGAATACAAAATTGACTTTCTACTAGAGAAATGTGGTTCAAATTATTGGAAATTTGATCCTTAGGGATTATGGTATTTTCTCAAGGAAGAAGATTAAAAGTCACAAGTGAAATTGAATAACCATTGGAAGTCCAAGAAACTTCTTAGAAGATGTATCTAAGGGTTAAAAACATGGTATTTATCTTCATTTTAATGAAATGCATCACATATTTCGTCTTACTCTCTCTTCCATGATCATGTCTCAAATAGTGTTATCAATACAAGCATCCTCCTAGCTTGCTTGATTATGTGAGAACCATGATGTCTAACCTTCCTTGAACAATTTTTTTGGTTCTCCAATGGGCCTATCATATCCATGCTCTCTATTTTTTCATTTTTTCAACCGACATAGTTTCTTCAACTAGGTTTTTTCTCATTTTTCTGCTTGACCTAGGCGCCCCTCACCACAAATGTCCAAATGTTTATCTTTTTACCTAGATTAAAAAATGTGTGAAAAAATGATCCATGGATGCAAAATAAGCCTTGTGAATCATCACTAGAGGAGGAGTAAAAGCATATAACAATATGAGCTAACTGGAGTTTAGTTGCCACATAAATTGTGGGAAGTCATTAGAGAGAGTCCATAGTGGTCATATAACTTCTATATCTACCCTTTTGCAATTGGATAGGCCAAATACTAAGAAGTTCTTGATGAATTACATGGCTCATCCTAACATAAATTTTTTTTAGTGCATTGAGCAAAATGTTTGAGCATGACATGTACCCAACCAATAAGAAGCCCATGGTGGGCGACGACCTCGACCTCCTACAAGTTCCTCCACATAGTTCTATATATATTTATAATGTGAAAAATAATTAAATATTAGAGAAGATTTGTCCTTGACATCCCAATACCTTAGATGGATCTCCACCATGACATTAATGCTACAATGTCACAACCTCCTCAATAATGTTTCCCAGACTGAGTATTTTCCCAACAAGGAAGCCAAGAAAATTCACTTGCTTGGGGAATCTGCCATATTCTAATTTCAAGATGTCTTTTAGACTTGTAGGTTGCGTAAATGAAATGTCTATGTTGTGGGTACACTAATTTGTTTGAACATACACACATCGATGATCTTGCGTATGTTTCCAAAATGAAAATTGGGAGATTTTGTTTTAACCCACTCTTTGGTATCCAAGCTTGTTGGTATACTCCTATCTCTGTATATGTGGGGGACCAATTGAGTATTTATCACTCCTTTATATTCATTGACTCTTCTCATTGCTAGTGAATACCAAAGAACCAATAACATAAAGTGAAGCATTATAACGTCATAGGTCTCACACAAAGTCTGTAAGAAATTTGTTGGTTCCCATATTTGGATTGTTTCACTTTACTTTTGAAGTCCCATCAGAAATCCATGATGAAGAGGTAGCACAAGTTCATGCTTATTTTTTCAACTCTCCTTCTCTACTAGAGTTTGTTTTTTGTCACAAGCATGATCATGTTAATCAAACACCTGAATCGGAAAATCAAGGAACGCATGCAGTTAAATCAGTCAATAAGAAACACCATATGCAAAAGTGAATACTTGAAGCAACATGGTGATGATCAATTTGATTTGATATCTGTGCGAGTTCTCTCGTTATTTTAGTTCCCTGGTTAACTCTTAAAATTGTACCAACTGCATATTATTTCTTTTTTATGATTGAAGTTGCTTTTGCATTACTTATGCCTAGATGGTATGTAGAGAATATTGAGTTCATCTCTTAGTTTTGGTCTTCAACCAATTCTATTATATGACTAACTATATATTTATTATATTGCATTTGAACTAGTTGAAGATGTGAGTGAATATTCATAAATAGATGCAAGAGTTGTGCATCTACATTCACTTGTACTTTTTGAAAATAAGTCAAATTGCATTGTAAACAAGTGCATTTTATGTAGAAATAGAAACAAGTGCATTACAACCCTAACCTATCATGTATTTTCCAACACAAAATTATGCTAAAATTCATAGATGTAATGAGAGAATAGAAAACATCTAAAAAATTAACTACTAAGAAATGTATTTGTGGTTGTGCATCAATGGTTAGGTATATCACCCATTGCATTCTAACTTTCTCTAGATGCTTCCTTGATCTTGATTGGTGAGGGCTAAACTAGGATACCTAACTACCAAGTACAATGGTGAGAGATTGTCTTTGGAATTCCTTGAGGATGTCGATGATCAATTGGAGAAGGCATGGATCAAGAATTTCTTCGAGAAGTTGTGGAAGACTTGTGTTTTTCCTAACATAATGTCTTAACTACCAATTCCATAGCATTACACAACTTTTCTTTTTGCTAGAGTAAGATTCCCATGATTATTTCTACTTTTAAATTGTATTCTCCAAGCTTGTTCCAAAATCAAGTTGGTAATTAAATGCCTCTAACTCTAACAAAGAACAAAGCTAGCAAAACCAATTGAATGTGTTGACCAATAAATTCAATTGACTATTCCTAGAGAAGGACTGTAATTCTAGAGTGTCCAAAGATAGAATGAAAGGCTAAGAAATTAATGGTATTTCCTCCTCTCAAGGAAAGGCAATAATCCTTGAGAGTATAAAATTGCACATTTAAACCACAGAGCAAAGGCATGGGAGATTGGCACTAGGAAAGTTGTAGCACTATCATCATAAATCCAAATAAACCCAATGTTTTGAAGCCATGTCCATTAAGCCAAATAGAGTTTTCATAATCGTACTGTGATGTTGGAGAATAAGCATTAGGTACTCATTAGAGTCCATGGGAAGTAGAGTAAATAGGGTTAAATAGTGGGGGAGTCTTATTAATGGCATCCTTGCTACGTGAGGATTGAGTGACATGTGATTTTCCAAGGGTCATTTTGATTTGCACTTAGATGATGGAAGCGTATGTTTATGGTATGAGTTATATATAAACAATGTTGTTGATGATTAAAGTCCCATAAATATTATCAATGGTCAAATTGGCTTAATGGTTCGTTGTCCAACTATTTTCCTTTGAGACTTGAAACCACTGCACCTTGTCAAAGGTTCAGTGAGAATTTTTGTATCTTTCTAGAATAGAAGTTAAACAGAAATTAAGAAAAGGAAAATCCATATGCATGTGATTGATAATTATTTGAGAATCTCCAATCACTATGAGTATATATGTTGATTCTTATGGTTAAGTTCTATAATGTTATTGGTCATGACACCTAGGTTCCATGGATAGTAATATATAATTGTCCCTCTAGGGTTGTAGATTGTTCCTCCTGCATCTGCCACCCCTAAAATTCAATAAAATTTGACCACATAGTTATTATTATATTCCATGTTTTAGGCGAGGAATAAAATCGTATGTTTGCAATGAAAAGATTTGATAAAAAAGGGTAAAAATAACTCTAAAGGAAAAAAGTAAATTTTAAGCATAATATCCCTAGGGAGGGTGCCCGCAAGTGAGCATTCCCCCCTCGGCCTTGATATGATGCTAGCTCACACGAAAGCGGGTTGCATATCCCACTATTCTTGGTGCATTTCATGTGATTTCATCGCTTCATCGATCATGGCGCGAAGTTGACACAAGGTTAATTGTCATTTGAATATTGTAGGTGGCATAGGGAGGTACAAGAGGACTCAATAGGAGAATTCTATCAGACTGGTAGAGTCGAAGGAAAAATTTGACAATATAGATGGCAAGTTGACCATTCTAGCGAGGAGATCAACCAAAATCTCCCTCTCCTTGGATGAGGATAGTGGCCAGCCAACACATATGCCTAGATATTATACCCAATAGTTGTTATGACTCACTGGTTTTTTTCTACAGGACTAGTAGTATTTTTTTTTCTTCTCATGTTGAGGTATGTCAAGGTTTGCCACAAACAACCCACTTTTATGAGTTTTTATTTATAAGATACACTATTTAGACAAGGTCTTATCAACCTCAAGACTCTGAACTTATGTTACTAGTTTGGTTTCCCTTCAGGCATATCGATAAAAAATAAAATTTGGTCTGTGTAATCCTCATTTGATGTAATGCAAATAACCTTTCTTAAAAAAAAAAGGTTTAAACATGATAACAATCATATCATAGAAAAATTAAACAATTCCATCTTAGAATAATATGAATGTATACTTCTATTTATGATCTAGTAAAGAGTAAAAAAATAATAGTGTTATTAAGTTGATAATGTTGATAAGTATTTATTCAAATAGATCAAAGAGTTAGCTCAATGAGTGGTTGCCAACATTGTTGGGCATTAAACTAATTTTGTATTAGTAGGTATACAATTTGAATCCTCCCTAGTGAGACACACTAATCTATAATACGAAGTTTGCTACAAATGACATCCACGAAAGTGGGGAAGCATTCCTTAAACTTCCATCTAAGATTTTGGTTAGGAAAAAGTCAAAGTAAGAGGTATATCTTTTTTAAAGACGTGCATCTCAAGTTATTTTAATTTTTAAAATGTTTACTTAATGAAGAATTAATACGTGTTTTTTGAGGTTGTCTATATATAACCTCAATCAGGAGGCACCAATGTGGTAAAAGTTTATGACTTTGATACATAGGTTGTTTTTTTATTTTTGTCATATACATTATTACTCATATTTATGGGAGTTAGAAGGTTGAAATGAGTGAATTGATAAATCACAAAGGGAGTCTAGTCGGACCCCACCTACCTTTAGTTGATATTGAATAACATATTTGTGACCTTTCCTTAAAACATATTTACATTCTCACTTAAAATATTGAATAAACTAAAGATTAATGGGTAGTTGAACTACCCAACTGTTTCTCCAAATATAAAAATGAGACACGTCATGAATGAAATGGGAGGAAACTATGTGTGAGGAATATCTTGAAAGGTGGCAAAGAAAGATTGAGAGGTATTTTTCTACAATGTGCTTCAAGTTTGATTGTTTAAATATATTCATACCTCTTAGACGTTTTGAGTTAGTTCAATGTTGATTATTGTGATTTTTGCATAGTTTCATGATGTTTTTGTGTTTCTTGAAGTGTTCGAGTATAGATTTTTTAGTTCTATCTCTTTCTTCTGGCACTTAGTTTCCATTGGTCTACAAAAGCATTGGATTATCTTGTTGTGATGTTATTTAAAAAATAATTTGATCATTTCTTCTATTCATGTTTTTTTTACTTATGAGTTCATAAAGTGTTTATTTATTTTTTTATTTATTACTTGATATAATTATAAATTTATAAAAAAATTTATAAAACAAAAAAATATTTCATAATCTAAAGATTTACTTCTTGAAATCTGGTTGTATTTTTGAAGGGTTATAAAACTTTGCTAATAATCCCAACTATTTCACTTAGCCTAACAAGACTTGAAAGTGTTTTTGAGAGAAGTATCAAAGCTTCTTACATCAACACCAATGATTTTGAAGCTTAAAGAGGTTGAATTCAATGGGGAGGAAATAGTAGTTTTTCACTATTAACCAAAGTCCATTGTCTGTGAGCATTATTTTGATCCCTTAAGGTAGCCATGATGGCATTTGAGGGTAGCAGTTGAGTGTGCAGATGTGCACACATAAGTGGATCTACGTCCACCCCTATGTAACCTTGAGGTTAGCCATTTTCAAAATCCAATTAGGTTGGATTTGATGGTGAGGAATGATGAAAATTCAATTTGAAGAATGAGTTTGAAACTTGATCCACAGTTTTCATTTGTAGTCGACATTTCGAGTCCAAAACATGACCCATCACTAGGAAAAAAAGGTTGAGAGAAGGAAGAGGGGAAGATGTATAAATATAAATAAAGGAAAGCAGAGGAAGACACATTCATTTATTTATATTTATACATAGTTCCCCTCTCCTCCTTCTCTCAACCATTTTGTCTTGAGGATGGGTCTTGTTCTACACTTGAAACATTGACTACAAATGAAAATTGTGGATCAAGTTCCAAACTCAAATTTTGACAACCACAAAAGCTTACAAACATGAAAATTCAATTGTTTACCAAGGTTCAATTCCCATTAACATTGTTCTGACCCTTTAGAGTAGACATGGGAATATTTAGAGGTTGTGGTTGAACATATGACCTTCACACAAACGTAGATAAAAGTCCACACTTATGTTGTGGCCAACTATTTCAAGTTTGTAGGGTGGTGGTTTAATTGAGAGTTTACCTCCACTAGCCCATGTTCAATTGACAATGTTTAAGGTGTGTTTGCACCATCTAAGAATCCATTGAATGAGATGTCCCATGAATGTTATATTCCCTTGGCCATAAATGCATAGTTGTTATTATATGTTGAAAAATGTGCAACTAGAAATGTTAAATTTAGAATGTGCTAAAAATAGCATGTTTAAAAATAACATGTCTAAAAAAATAGCAGTTTGGCCAGTGAGGTCATTGGCCACATTGGGTGAGAGGTGAAAGTGCTAAAAATAACATTTCTGGGTCCCTTCCTATTTATAACAGTCTCTAGTCTATCAATAGGAAGTAAAAACGAATTTGGTCTTAACAACGGTTTAAAATATTAATTAATTAATCTCCATGAGTTAGTTAGTTAAGGAAAAACAAACTTGAAGTGTATGTGAGGACATGCAACAATTTATCTATTAATTGGTGAATTTATCCATCAGTTAAAGAGATAAGGATGAGTTGTAATAAGTTGGCTCAGTTAACTGAGTCAAGTCCAATTAGATTAATTTAACAAGTTGTTAAATCAATGAGATTCAGTTTGTTAATGCTTGCATGCATTTAACAACTGGTATTTTCAGATAACTGAATATTATAGCTTAAATAACTCAGCATTCAATTCAGACAAAGACCCATTTGAATGCTAGAAGGACAAAATGTAACTATTTCATTGGATGAAATAATTTTCTATAAAAGGAAGTTATCATGATGAAGGATTTATCTCCTTCAGGTTTGTGCAATTAGATTAGAGGTTAGTGAGTGTGTGAAGAGGCCAATTCACGCAGGTGGTAACATTAGACCTCAAGGAAACTGCACAAGGAAATAGGAGGCTTGGAGGGCAGAGGAGAAGGTTTGTGAGAAGCCTTTGACTCTCTATGAGCAGCACTGGGATTGTATTGAGAGCTGGATAGCTTCCGAGCTAAGGCGTTGTGTAATCCGAACATATTTCCACTTGTATGATAATACAGAGATGGGGTTTTAAGCAGGTGATTTCCCCGGGTAAATTCTTTTGTGTTATGTGTGATTGATTCCTTCTTATCAGTTATATGTGTTCTTATTGATGTTACTCATGGTCGATTAAGCTTCCACTAAATTGTTTTTAGAAGTAGATCAAGTGTGTCTTTGCTTTAGTAAACATTGATTAACCATTGATCTACAGTGGGAAATTCTACATGGTGATCAGACGCTAGTTGATTGTAGGAAATACTGAAAATTCTACAAAAAAAAAATAAAAAAAAAAAAACGAAAAAAAAAAAAAAAAAAAAAAAAAAACAAAAAAAAAAAAAAAAAAAGAAGATAATGACTTTATGGAAATAATTTATGAACCTCAAAGAAAATCCAAAAGAGGTTTTGCCCTAATAAGATGGTGTTTGGGTACCAACAATACTTAATTAGGAAGGCTTCATCCCAAAAGGAGTCAAATATCAATTAAGTCCGTGATTGATTAAGACATGCTACTGAGAAGTTTTTTCAAGGTTTTTGTAAGGTCATACAATTTAGGTGTTGTATTGAAGTTATAAATTAGTGCCACAACATCAGTGCAAGATGCATGTACAATGGTCATTTAAAGGAAATGACAATTCACTACAACCATAACCTTATTTTTCATCCTAATTTGCATCCTATCCTCAAAACAATAACATAGAAAATTTGCATGGGGTTGTGCTAAAATTCCAAAAGTACATCTTATTATATTTTTTATTAGTATCTAACTTCCATATAATTTTTCATTTTTAATTCTAAATTTAATATGACAATTATATCCAAAATTCACGGAATATATATTTGAACCTAATTTATTTATTTATTTTTATTTAAATTCTATTTCTTATCTGAAATTTAGATAACAAACTTTCCAAAGATATTTTTAACATGAATTTTATTAAACAATATCAATATTTTTTACATTGGTTGAATTTTATTAAACAATATCAATATTTTTTACATTGGTTGAATTTTATTAAACAATATCAATATTTTTTACATTGGTTGACAATATAGTTAAAAATATTGCATGAATGTTTTTAAGGACAAATCTATCTTCAAAAATATTATCAAAAGACAAATTGAAATTTTGTTAACAGTCAAAATTAATATCAAAATTATATTGTTTTAACTTGAAACTATTGTCAAAATTAGAAGAATTATGTAATCATTTATTACGATATTAAGGTCAAAAATAGCCAAGCGGGCTAGTATATATAATTGAGTTCTTTGATATGAGTTATTTGAGGCCATGTTCTTAAGCTAGTTGAAATCCTTTAATGAGAGCCTATAACATTATGGATTTTTTAGTTGAACGACTAAGATTGCCAAACTATATGAAAAGGATATGCCCTTTGCGATCATGGAAGACTCCTCCATAGCCATCTTTCCCAGGGTTTTGTTTCATAGCTCCATAAAATTTGAGGTTGATGAAGCACATGGGGAAGGGGGGAACCTGGTAGAGGGGCAAGAGAGAGATCATGGGGGAGGGTTAGGGGATACAACTATGAGTGAAAGGTGGATTCCCTAGTTGGAAAGGATGCATACTTCAACAAGTTGACATGTGAGGTTATTAGGAGACCATTTAATGCAAAGATGGAGGAAACTATGTTTTTTGATAGAATTTTCCAAGTGGAGGAGAGGGGGTATGATGAGTACCAAAAAATGTGTATGTTTTGCTCTTTCCAAATGGTCCATAGAAGTAATCTGGGGAAAATCCGCCATAGTTTAATAAGGATGACATTTTGAAATGGTTGTTGTCTCCAATTAACAATAGTATTCTTGGTGCTCGATTTTTCCCTGTTGGGTTGCCTGAAGAGATAAGCTCCTCTGTCCCACTATTGATTAGTGAAGTGGAAATTGTTAAAGAGATGCTACAAGGATTCCCCTCCCTATTGGCATAGAACACAATATGTTGGTCCAACTTGTCCTCTTTTGCAAAGTTGGTCCCATGTGAGGACTTTATGCTTAACTTAAAGTTTTAGGGTCATGAATGCCCAACCCTCCCCTACTTGGGAAAGCATAGAGTTTTCTGGTCCCATATTTTATTTAATTAGGTACCTCCCTATAGAAATTTGTGTTGGATTAACCATATCTCCTTGAGAATATTTTTTGGGGCTTCTAGAGCTGAGAGCTTGGTGGATTGATTTAAGGAGAAAATATTTACCCACAATTTTGAGGGAGTGAAAGGTATAGGAGGAGAGTTGAAAATGGAAATTGGAGAGGATATTTTTATAGCCTGAAAGTTTGGATACCTCCAAGGTAAGGGGAATTCCCAAGTATTTGGAGGGAAGGGAGTAGTGCGTAAAGCCTAGGATGTAGGTGAGGTGGTGTTAAACTTGGATAGGAGTGTTGAAGAAGAGCACCTAAGTTTTTTGGAGATTGATCGAGATGCCTAAGGCCTCCATGAATGTGAGGAGAATGTAATATAATGATCAATCTTAACAAGCAGTGGGTTAATCAAAGAGGAGGGTGTCATCAACAAACTGATTGTGGGTGGGGGAGGGGATAGTGGAAGGAGAAACCCTTTTAATTTTCCTTCTACTAGCGCAACCTTGACAGCACGATTGAGTCCCTTTGCAATGAGGATGAAGAGGAAGGGAGAGAGGGGGTCACCTTGACATATACTTCTGGAATGGTTGAAGGGAGGGGTAGAGGAGCCATTGAGGAGAATGGATAAAAATAATAACGAGATGAAATCTTTAATCAATTGAACCTAGGAAGTGTGAAACTAAAATGCAGTGAGGATAACTAAGATGTAATTCCAACTAAGTTTATCAAAGGCCTTGAACATGTCAAGTTTCACCAAAATTCCTAGAGATTGGTTTTTTTTGAGTGAGTGAAGAATTTCATGGGTTAGGATGACACAATCCATGATTTGCTAACTTTCTACATATCCCGCTTGTTCTAGTAAAATCAGTGAGGGGAGGATTGGTTTGAGCCTAATGGAAATCACTTTGGTGATAATTTTGTAAATGAAATTGCACACAGAGATTAGTCAAAATTTCGAAGAATCATCCACTTTGTACTCTTTGGGTATAAGTGTGATGAAGGTGGAATTGAGGGCCAGGATGATGTTGAGAGATTTCCTTGAGTCATCCACAAGATGCCACACCTTATTTTTTACAACCGGGTATCAATGGTGGAATAAGTCAAAGGCAAAGCCATACAGTCTAAGGGCTTTACCTAGAGGAATTAGCATGACAACAGATTCCACTTCCTCCATGGATACAGGCCGAAGGAGGGATTTGTCTCGTTATTCAACCAATAATAAGGGAATATGTCGGGTGATGGTATTAATGGCATCATATATATATGTATCGGGTTCAAACATTAGCTTGGAGTAAAAATTCCTATGTTCCTCATGGAGGTCAAAATGAGAGTAAAGTGGTGTACGTTGTGCTAAAGTTAAACAAGATATTTTGTTGATGTGCCTTCATTGGTTCATTGATTTGTAAAAGAATTTGGTGTTCCATTACCCTTCTTTGATCCACTACACCTGGGACCTTTGCTGCCATAAAATTTCCTCTTGTGCATAACACTGCTCTAGTTGTTGGGAGAGATGTTGTTCCCTAAATGTTAGCTATTTGCTTCTCCCCTCTTGTATTATTTGACCCTGAAATTGATCCATCTGAGCCTCCAATTGTTTTTAAACTTGAAACAAATTCCCAAATACTTTTTTGTTCCATCACTTTAGAATGGTCTTCAAGTTTTTGAGGTCTTGATGGAACTTGTACCTATTTACACGCCCCAGGTTTGTGGCTTCCCACTAGGCGATGATGTTATCCTGGAAGTATTAATTGAGGAGCCAAAACTTTTCAAAGTGAAAGGGGGTTTTCTTGGGTGGTTTGTGGATATTGACGATGATATATATGGGCTAGTGTTGGGCATGGAATCCCCCCAAGGCATGTTTTGGGGCTTAAAGCCCAAGTTTTGACTGAATCTTCTTGTAAAAGCTCCGTGAATTGCAGGCGCAGGGCATGAAATTATAATAGAGTCACAGGGTTGTCCTCCTATTTTTTGTAATTTAATGTCGGTTGGATAGACCTACCTGTGGTCTGTGGACCATGGGATTGTATAAATAGAGCGAGGCTTTAAGTGTATAAGATAACTAATAGAAGAAAGAATAGAAAAAGATGAGAAGTCTAAGTGATTGAGTCGAAGTGTAAAGTGTGTCTGCGGGTCGGAGAGTAGGAGAAGGCTTTGCAGCTGAGTGCGCAGAGGCCTAGTAGTCTACAGTTGAGTGTGCGGACCCCTACAGTTGAGTGCCTAGGGCAGGTCGAGTTTGTAACTGTTGGGAGAATTAATAAAGAGAAGTTTTACTACATTTATGTGTATCTTTTCCTGGTTTAATGCATGATTGGATATAATTTGCAAGTATACTGTTTATTTACTGCACAAACTTGTATGAATGTTTTTTATAACTAATTATAACTTAAGACATTCAAGTAGGTGAAGGTAATTAACTAGTATTGGAAGATAAGTAAGATCTTTGGTAATAGTGCAGAGCACGACGCGAGAGCTCCACAACTCCTGGTTATGATTGCGCGAAGGTAGTGCATCAGGCCGCGAGGAACGAGAAAGTGCGCGAAGCAACTAGCGCCCAGGAACAATCAGTGGACCAGTCGAGCCTCTCAGACATCTCAAGGGTGCAGAAACCTGGTTCTAGCACCCTCCCATACTACTTCAGGGGAGACCTAAGTTCACACTCCGTGGACTGTTGCCGAAAGGGCAAGTAGTATAGGAATTTGTTTGGCTAATTAACTCCGAACCTGGGTCAGACCCCAACAAGCCAACAAATGGTTCCATTGCTGGGACCGAGATCTGCATAGAGATGTTTGATGTCGTATCAGTGAAATCCAACAAAGAAAGGAACTCAAGATTGGTTGGACAGAAAGATTCACGAGTTTGCGGTGAAGGAAAGAAGGAATCCACGGCTATCAAAGGAAAAGTGGTTAGACTTCTACTTATATACGGAAATCCACAAAATCTCCTTTGCATCCTTCCCCACTGAGTTGTACGAGTGGATCACGAAGCTAGTAGATAACCAAGGAAGGTGTGAACTCAACAAACCTATTGCGTGGACTCCAGAATTGGTGTGCAGATTGGAAGCATCGGAAGAAAAGATCGCGCGCGATGTTGATCACTAACTCGATCGAATCATAGGAGGATTCATCAACAAATTCGCGATAGATACTTCAGTGAGCTATAGCGAGGCAGAACGACGCTTCCTCAAGGGACTGCGAGGTAAGTACGTTAAATCTTTGAACACTTGGATTAAAATGCTACTATGTGAAAAGTGGTTTATGCGAATAAATTGATGTTTGGGGCTATGTGGAGTGGGAGAATCTACAGAAACGAAGGTAGCACAGAACTAGAGAACTAGCCCCTTGATTTCACCTCCACGAGGGGGCGAAGAAGAGCTCACAAAGGTGTCGCCAAGAAGTGCGATCAATCTGATAAGGAAAAGAATTCCGCGCATACCACCCCTACCCACACCACCACCAGTTTCACCATCTTCACCCCCGTCTTCGCCCATGCTACCTACACCACCACCGCGAAGCAGTATGGCAAGCGCGATAAAGCTACCGGTGTTCAAGGGAGTAGGGAATGAAGATCCAGACTAGTTTTGGTTCGTGATAAAAGCTGTATGGGAATCACAGGGTGTCATAGACGACAATATAAAGAAGGCAACGTTGGTCAGAACTCTGCAGGATTGCGTGTTGACTTGGTACATTAAGCATTCCAATGACAATATGAATGCAGTGATCAAAGATATCCAAGCTGCGCTAAAAAATAATTTAGCAGGCCAAAATCAGAGGCACAATTGATCATTGGATTCAAGGAAATCACAATGCTACTAGGCGAGACTCCGTGGGAGTTGGATCAAATATTGAAGTGAAAATTCGCGAGATGAACATGACACTAATAGATGGGCAACACCATGAATGGTTTGTAGGATCGTTAACGCCGCATCTATGGAATGCGCTGTCGCAACAAAGGCTAACCACTCAGGTTGAGGCTTTGAAGGTCGTGATGATATTGCACGAGACTCCGATACAAGATCCTAACTTGGGAGTTCAACAAATTCACGTGCAGTTGAAAAACTTGTGCCTGGAGATGCAGAGTTTGAAACAAGACAGCACAACCTTCCCAGAGATGCGTGATGAGGTATGGTGCATAAAATGCAAGGGCCAGAGGCATGACAAAGACCACTACCCGATGTTCGCGAATTACCTTGCGGGAGGAGGGCCAATGCCACTAAGATTGGAGGCACAAGCAGGACTAAGCGTAGCGCCTGCATTGTGGTGCGCGATTTGTCAGATTGGAGGAAAGCATGCTACAGATTACTGCCATCTATTACAAAAGTATACGCAACATTCACAATAGTTGTTATGTAATTTCTGTAGGTCAGTAGGACATGATGAGCGCACCTGTAGAAGTTATGAAATGATGATGGATCGAACTCCTACCTACAAAGTTTAGGCCGAAACATAGGCCCTCGATCAAAACACAAGAATGGTGTGCACTGGATTTCAGGGGCACGGACGAGGCCGAGGTGGAGGGGGGCCGAGAAGAGGTCGCAGACAGCTGATATGTTACAATTGCGGAGGGCCATGGCATTATGCCCGCGCTTGTAGGAATCCAACTCGACCATCATGCTTGTATTGTACGTTGTTTGATCATGAGATGGAGGATTGTCCCACACTAATAGCGAGTTCACAATAAAGGAGCACTCTAACCTCCCCCGACTCAGAACTTGCAAATGATGAGGTCTGAGCTGCGCGAGGAAGACCCTAATGTAAATATCGTGCTCTAGAGTGGAATTACATTAGGAGATGACAAAAGCAAGCAACCTGAAGAAAGTACTGGGGTTTGCAAGGCTCCAACGAAGCAACCAGAATTTGATTTGGAGTGCGCTAAGGGGACCTTCATGGAAGCTAAGAGGAGCTTCGCTGATGCCTCCACTTCAGGAAGTAAAGGCAGATTGGAGACAGAAATGGACCCATCGATGCTCACTATGTTCTTGGAGACATGAAAGAAACTGCTGCGTGACAACAAGGTTGTAAAGAGGCTACAAGAACTCATAACTAGATGCGCTGGGACCACGCCAGGAGAACCGTGTGTAGTCTGGAAGCTCGGGAAGCACACGATGCGAATAGGAAGGGAAATGAGATTGACCACGCAGATTGGGGAATATGAGATGGACCAAGTGATTCTGGATCTAGGGTTAGATGCGAATGTCTTGCCAAAATAGACATGGGAGCGCATGGGGAGGCCTGCGTTGCAATGGTATCCTATCCAACTGTGAATGGCGAACTAGAAATAGATCTTACCTATAAGGAGATTGTAGGGAATCACGGTAGATATTGAAGGAGCAAACGTGCTAGCAGATTTTGAAGTAATAGAGATTGTTGGTGACAACAATCCCTACCCTACGCTATTGGGAATAGATCGGGCCACTGACATGAATGGAGTGATAAATCTCAAGAAGTGCAAGATGATCTTTGAGAAAAAGTCTCTGTGTGTAGTGGTACCTCTAGACCCTACAGAAGGATCACGCTACACGGAGCTAGTGCGTGACTACGACAGGGACACGATCTGGAATGCATCTACAAGATAACCGCGCGAGAGCAAGACTAGGTAAATCCAACCGCGGATGTCCTAATCTCATGGGAGCGCAAAAGCTCCTGCACATCATATTATGATGAGGAGATAGAAAAATGGTAGAATCGATTACACGAGGTAACCACACTGAACTGTAACATGATGACAAGGTCACTGCACCACGTAGAAACAGAGGTAAGAGATCTACCTACGTATGACGGGTTAAGCGAGGTGGATGACTTCTTGAACAAATTTGAAAGAGAAGTACTGGAACAACAATGTTTCGACGCTCTGAAATGGGTACTACACGCTACACTCGCAAGATGGTGGGGGACGCACCAGAGAAGTTTTGAGGACTGGCACGAATGCAGAAGGATGATGCGCATGCGGTTTGGGAATCCTCTAATGCGATTAACAAACAAAATTGTCGGACGAGCCGGCCCGTGCACCCACCTATCTAGGTGGATACATGCATATGATGTGAAACTTGCACAAATGCACACCTTCCTTGCGGTAGGAGACATGATCAGTAAGCAGGTGCGGGTAAGGCAATGGCGTGAATGACCCCTCCAGTTGGGACTAGGAAGTATGGAAAGACCAAGTGCGGAGAAGAATATCCACGTAGAAGCTTTTAACAAAGTACGCGAAGCATTGAACAAGGTCCACAATGTGAAGCAGACTGATTGGGACCTGCGCGTACCAACAATTCTATGGGCTTATAGGACCGCGCGCAAGAACCTGACCGCACAGGCACTGCCAAGGCTGGAGTATGAAGCAACCGCTGTAAGCCCTATAGTACCTAGAGAGTTTAGACAACACATAATAGAACCAATAGATATGGCGGTTCACGAAACCTTGGAAGCAGAAATCCAACAAGGAAATTTTAGGCTCCAAGAACTTGAAGAAGAAAGGGTACGATTAAGGAAGAAAAGCGCTTTGGTGGACACGGAAGTCAAGAAGCTAGAGAACGAGATAAAGGAATATTTTCTTGGCAAAAATACCAAGGTGATAAGGCAGGATGCGTACGATCATGATGATAGGTTTAAGGCCTATCGCCACGAATTGATCAGTCTGATGCCTTGGCTTGGGCCACACATTACTAAGCGAATTGACCCAGTTAGCGCATTGCAGATGGTAAAGTGTGCGATGCTGACCGTAACAATAAAAAGTGGGTATTTTCCAGGAAACATGATGGATGACAGGATGAAACTTTACACGGGTGGTGCGACCACCTGACTAGCCGAAGGAAGTACAGTCTTAACGCTCCAGGTAGTTGAAAGGAAATGTGGGACTATAAACTATTCTGCCCAGGAGCTGCGCAATGTTGGAACTATGCGCAAAAGCAAAGTGTCACAAGGTCTGCAATCACGCACGGGGGGTTGTGCTGCCGTGCGGGTTGGCCAAAAAGTGACTGTTGAAGTCACTATTCATGATGAGATGCTCGACTTAAGGCCAAATGGAGCGGGTGACATGCATTTAAGACATGATTTATGGGTAAGATTTTGGAAAATCTGTTGCCAAGGGAGCATTAATGAACCAGATTTAGGGGGAATGGTCCAATTCAAATTCAAAAAGTGCTATAAATTACAAGGGGCTACCCAACAAATAACACTTGGTCATTTGCGAATTGAGCTATTGAGCCGAGCCCTGATTGATGTGTCCTGAGCGTTGATTGAGACGTTGAGTTTGTGAGTGCTAGATTTCTGGATGGACACGATGGCAACAACTGAGGAAGTTATGGAGATAACAGAAATGACAGTCGAAGAGGTCGCACAGGCCCTGATTGTGGGGGATGATCTGGAAGGTGTTGGGATTGTGGCAGAAATCTTGAAATCACCACACACGCCAAGACCCAAGAAGGACAAACAAGCAATGGTTCCTGTACGTGTGTTCCCGCGGAACTCGCTACGCACCAAGTTGGCAATGGAGGAGAAGGCGAAAGCCGTCACCATAGAGACTGATGAAGAAGAAGAAGACCTGGAGGATCTTATCATCATGGAAGAAGAGGATGAAGGCATGGAGGAGGAAACTGAGCCTGTGCACCCCCCGACAAAGCTACCAGCCTATGTCCCCCTGTGGAAAGGGAAGGCTAAAGTGCCCAAGGACCTTGACGAGACCAAGAGCTCACTCGAGACCCTGCTCCTCCCAGACAACATTATTTTTGAGGGCATGCACTTGGGATGGGTGCTGAGCTTAAAATTCAAAGATTAGGACCACACTGACCACAAGAAGTTACCTCACCTTGAGACCTTGCACCTAATGAAGCCCAAGCAAAACACTGTGGTGGGGGTTACAGAATTAGAGCCGTGAAAGTGGTTGCACAGAGTGGAAAAGGCTGGGCTACTTAACCTGATTTGAGTGTCGCATTTCCACCGTGCCCCAATAACCATTTTCGTCATTAGGCAGCGGCTCTGCCTGGGTGTTTGTGGCTGGAGGAGCCCATCCCCATCACGACAGACTTGATTCACTGCATTTCCCAGCTCACATGCAAAGGAGAGGATCTCGCGGACATCTCGGAAGGGAAGAGTAGTGACTTGGCCATCGCGGAGGCCATGAAGAAGAAGTACAAGCTGGCAAAGAAGAAAAGGGGCTACGCCATATCCAGCATCAATGACAAAGTAGTGAAAGTGGCAACCCAAATACTGGCCGGTAAGGTTATGTGCAAGTGCCGTGCAGATGAGGTACCCGCGCCCGTGGTCACAATGGATAAGCAGTGCGCAAAGAGGGTTCTAGTTTAACTGGTCCGAGTTCCTCTGTAAGGAGTTTTTTGAGAATTTCCGTAAAGCTTAGGAACAGGGAAAAACATTCCACTATGCATGGCTTCTGTTGTCCATAGTGCTCGTGGCAGGGGAATTACTGAAGGATAGTCAATTCCCCACAATTGACAAAGATCTGTCGGAGGCCGCAAAGTACACTTCGCTTTGGGCCACAAATGATGCCACTAGAATCCGCAACAGTAAAATATTCTGGGTGTGCATGGAGATGAACCTCAGAATGGGGATCAATCGCAAGCCGCGGTTGTCGCCCACTGTCTACAACAACCTTAAGAGTTTTATAGAATTTAAAGCGGACATCCATAGCATTTACATTAGAGCGCGCAAGAACCCGACCAAACAATGGAGGAAGCTACCCTTTGTAGCCACAGACGATGTCATATTTAATGTCTTGGAGACATGGCCACCAGAGTGGTGCACTCCAGACATCACGGAGATAGAGAAGTCGACAACACAGAGGAAGAAATATGAGGCCAAGATGCACATCGCATAGTTGGTAGACAAGAGAAGGAAGGAGGCAGCGACAACCGAAGCGCGGACGACGCAAGACGCTGCACAGACATCAACTGAGCAAGAAAAGGCTGCAGCAGCAGTAGCAACAATGCAGGAGGCAACCACGAAGGTGCGCGAGGGCAAAACATCTTCTTCGCATGGGCACAAAGCAGAGGAAGAAGAGGGAGGCATGGACCCACAAACCGCGTCAACACAGTTTAAGCACCAGCACCCAATCGAGCGGACAAGGTCGCGCAAGAAGGTCAAGGCATCAAAGTTGTCTATTGACCTGATCACCCTAACCGAGGGTGATCTGCACAACATCGGCGAGACAGTGCGCGATGTCACCTCCGAGGCCCTCCAAAATCTCATGCAAGAGAACTAGATTGTGTTGGGGGCCCTCAGAGCGCAGCTGCAGGAGTTGCAGGTGTGCCGTCCTCAGGCTGGCACCCTTTCGACTAGCCTCGCAATTAGAACAACAACAACAGAACATATGTTGCATGCTCGGGTGACGAATACCATAGTGCTAGCAGAAGGGGCATTAATGACAACAAATGAAGCCGATAGGCCTATGGTTAGCGCGCTGAAGGGTCTTGGTATCAATATGGCTACACTCCTGCGAGAGACATTATATGTTTTGTAGGATGTGATAACTACAGAGCTTCGAGCTAGGGAGAGCCATGCATTGCAAGTCCTCAGCGAGCAAAAAATCAATATGGAATAATTGATCTTGCAGCCCAACGAAGTGGTGTCGCAAAATTGACAGCTAGTATAGGTAATAAACGAAGCTTGCCAAAGCGTCCTGGAGCTGGCCATCCCAGCAGACATACCAGTAGAGGCACGCATCCATAGGTTAGCAGTAGGATACGTGAGGCGAGGGAGGAAATGACAAAGGTTTAGCTGGAGCTGAACCTTCAGATCGCCGAACTACGGTAAAGGCGCAACCGTCCACCCCTCCGGAAGTCAGAGAACAACACGCTAGCACTATCACAGCGGGACTGGACGAAATTGGCAGTGCAGTGCGAGACTGCATCAGCATGTTGGAAGAATCATTTGAGGCCCTCACAAATCTGCAGGTGGATCCCAACATCCAACGCTTAAAGATAGAGGTGCGAGAACTCCAACGGTAGTATGACAACGTCAAAGGAACTGCGCAGACGGTGGTCCTCACTTAGAGGCTCGCGCAGATGCAATAGGCCAAAGCACTGAAAGAACAGGTGGACGCGACACGACACAAGGAAGCAGCCCAGAAGGCGCGCATTCAGCTTTGGATCGACGAGGCCTTCACCATCACAGCAGAAATTGAAGGCAAGCTCGCACACTTGCAGGGGATACACACATTGATGCAGAGAAGCACTTCTGACACAATGGTCTCAGAACGATGCATGCAGCAGATCTAGCAAGCAACAACTTAATGCGCTACCGACCTTGCCATAGTTCGAGCACAATTGGAGGGAGTTCATGCAAAGATCTCTGTGCCTATAGAGTGACTCGAGGGTGAGTCACGATGTTTTTGTTGGGGGCCTGTTGGGCATGGAACTCCCCCTAGGCATGTTTTGGGGCTTAAAGCCCAAGTTTTGACCGAATCTTCTTGTAAAAGCTTCGCGAATTGCGGGTGCGGGGCGCTAAATCATAATAAAGTCACAAGGTTGTCCGCCCCAGTTTTTGTAATGTAATGTCGGTTGGATAGACCTAACCATGGTCCATGGACCATGGGATTATATAAATAGAGCGAGGCTTTAAGTGTATAAGATAACTAATAGAAGAAAGAATAGAAAAAGATGAGAAGTCTAAGTGATTGAGTCGAAGTGTAAAATGTGCCTGTGGGTCATAGAGTAGGAGAAGGCTCTGCAGCTGTGTGCGTAGAGGCCTAATAGTTCGCAGCTAAGTGCGCGGACCCATGCAGCTGAGTGCGCAGGGCAGGTCGAGTCTGTAACCATTGGGAGAATTAATAAAGAGATTTTTTACTACATTTCTGTGTATCTTTTCCTGGTTTAATGCATGATTGGCTATAATTTGCAAGTATACTGTTTATTACTGCGTGAACTTGTATGAATGTTTTGTATAACTAATTATAACTTAAGACATTCAAGTAGGCAAAGGTAATTAAATAGTACTGGAAGATAAGTAAGATCTTGTGTAATAGCGCAAAGCGAGACGCAGAAGCTCCACAACCCCTGGTTAGGGCTGCGTGAAGGCAGTGCATCAGGCCGTGAGAAACAGGAAAGTGCGCAAAGAAACTTGTGCATTGGAACAAAAAGTGGACCAGTCGAACCTTTCAGACATCTCAAGGGTGCGGAAACCTAGTTCTAGCACCCTCCCATACTACTTCAGTTGAGACCTCAGTGCACGCTTCGCGGACTGTTGCCGACAGGGCCAGTAGTACAGGGATTTGTTTGGCTAATTAACTCGGAACCTGGGTCAAGCCCCAACAAGCCAACAATTAGTGGTTGGACCTTGTTGTTAAAAGGATAGAGGTTTTTGCATCCTTGCCAAAGAGCAGAAGAGATTTTGAAAGGAGGAAGCAGTCCAACGTGCAAGCTATCTGTTGTGATTCTCCTCTCTTATTGTTCCAAGTATGAAAACCATTGATTGTCTCAATTTCGATGAGATTGAGATTTTGTATGATATTTCTGAAGTCATCCATTTCTTGTTCCTCTTTGCGAAGTCTTGCTTTCTTTTCGAGGAGGGATGTGATCATATTAAAATATCCCCCTAATATCCACGAGTCCACGGGGATGAAAATGGGACTGTTTTGGATATCTTGGAGAAAAGCCTATTTGGCTATTTTGGTTTGGGGTTTGTAGACATTTATGAGGCACCCCATTTCATTAGTGCCAAAGACTATACATGCTGTTATGAGATCGTGCCGCATGGGAAAGCTATTTCCATGGTTACTTTATTGGGATCCTAGAGTGTGGTTATTCCTCCTACAAAGCCCCTTGAATCTATGGCTATGAACTCACTTCATGTGCAAAATCGCCTAGAAAGAGATTTTAGCTGGTCCATTGTGAATTTCTTTTCTTGAAGAATAACAATATCTAGAGTTTCCTTTGGTATTATGTTTCACAAGAGTCATTGTGTGTTCTTACCATTGATGTCTTGGGCATTCCATGAGAGGATTTTCATGGTGGGGGGGAGTGGATGGGGAGTAGGTGTCCGTTATCATGGCACTTTCCCCATAATTCACTAGAAATCCCATGCTTCTTGGAGTGACATGAAATTCGGTTTATTGCCCTTCTTTAAATCCTCCTTATCTAATTTATTGCAAGGTTTGAATTTAATGGAGGCTACCTTGAAACTTGGTCATTATTCTTAGGGACCATGAGTGGTTAAGATGCATCTATGTTTGTAATGGGCCTATTTATCTTTCAAGAGTTGGAATGGAGAGGTGACCTGTGGGTCTTGCTACTGGTGGACCTTGTAGAAATTCCCACTGTAGATCAACAGATTATGCAATATACTAAAACACAATACAAGATCTACTTCTACAACACTTTGCGGAAGCTTAATCAAATTGATTAAGATCAAGAGAACACATATAATTGAGAATGAGAAATCAATCACACATAACATAGAAGAAATAACCCTGGAAAGCCTCAGCCTAAAACCCCAATCTCTGTATTATCATACAAGTGGAAATCTTGTTCAAGTTACAAAGAGAATCGACTCTCAAGCTATCATGCTCTCTTTGCAATCAAACAATACAACTCACAGATTGAATAGACATAGTATATGTCCTCCTCAAGCCCTCCAAGCCTCCTATTTCCTTGCGCAGTTTTTATTGGGGTCCAATGATGTCACATGTGTGAATTGACCTCATCACACTCACAAAAATTGAAGAAGTATCTGCGCAATCCTCAAGGAAATAATTCCTTCTGCATGCAAGAAATATTCACAATGGAATATTCTAGCAACTGATAGTACACTGCCCCTCCATCTGATCTCAACTGGGTCTCTGTCTGAACTGACATGCATGAGTTATTTATGAGAGAATATTCAGCTATCTGAAGTGCAGTAGTTACATGCATGCAAGCATTAACTAACTGAACTCACATTAATTCAACAAATGTTTGAATTAATTTAACTAGACTTGACTCAGTTAACTGAGCCAACTAATTACAACTCAATATTACAACTCATCCTTATCTCTTTAACTAATGGATAAATTCCTCAATTAATGGAGAAACTGTTGCATGTCCCCACATAGACTTCATGTTTGATTTTCCTTAACTAATTAACTCAAGATGAATTAATTAATTATTTTACAAACCTCTGCTAAGATCAAATTTGAATTTTACTTCACTATTTTAGTTTAGGGGCTGACTAAAATAGGAAGGTATCCCGAAATGCTATTTATAGAATGCTATTTTTAGCACTTCCATTTTTCATTCCTTGTTGCTAAGTTCAACACTGGTTGAACTGCTATTTATAGTAGTGCTTTTTTTAGCATTTCTTGTTGCTATTTTCAACAGACCTCCTCTACATCTTGGAAATATATTTTTGCAAGGTCCATTCCCTCATTTTTTAACTCTTGAATACCTTTTGGTTTTGTTTCCTTTTCTATGTACTTTGCCAGCTTGTCTACATGTTTGGGCATGATCCTTCTCTTCTTTCCATAATCCTTTTCGTCATCTAAGGTTGTTGGCTGTCAATTCTATGAGGTATTCACATCAAATGGGTTGCTTGGTCCTATTTTCTTTGCTGACTCTTGAAGGTCCAAGGCCGCATACTTGTTTTGGGTGGGGACTTGGGAGGTTGTGGAGGATTATTGTTTGCGATTGGGCCATTTGTAATTGAGAGTTTTGTTGTACCCTTTTGCATCAATAGTTTCCCTTGATCTTGATTTTCTAGAGATTGTTTAAAGGGAAGTGTTTGAACATATACCCATGTTTGTGGCATTTGCAGTACCAAAAGGGGATGTGCTCATAATCCAAGGGCTGAAGCCAGGTTTGATCCTGGTGAAGGACGCTTACAGAGGTTGGGATTGGTACTAAGAAATTCATGTACATGTAAATGCATGCATATGCGATGTAGTGATCCTATTTGATTGCTTCTGAAGTCTTAGTGAAGGAACCTATGGAATTGCTAATTCTAGCCAGTGTCTCTTCATCTCAATATTCAAGTAAACGTGAGTAGAGTTTGATCCATATCAAGGCTGAAGAGAAGTCTTCTTTCTTCGAGTTAAAATGCTCTATCTAGTTGAAAGTCTTATTTTTTCAACCCAAGAGCATTGAAGATTGATATCCTTTAACTACTTTGGCAAGCAAATTGCAACCCAAAAAAACAAAATAAAAATTCATTGAATAAGTAGTCAACTTTATTAGAATTTTCACCATAGAATAACATTAGAAGTGGCCTCTCCAATGTACTCCAAAGCTACACAAAGTTCCCAATTAATATTTTTAGAAGAGACAAATATTTACTTTGACACTCAAGCTTCTTTTCACAATCAAAATAACAAAATGTACCTCTCCTCAATACACAAAAGGTGGGACACACATGCAACCACCACTAACATGATCAAATAAAGACACAAAATTCAAAAAAGGACCAACTTAAGCTAAAACACTAGAGAGTATACTAACGTTAAAAAACAATGTTCATAGTACACTAGAGAGTATACTAACGTTAAAAAACAATGTTCATAGTAGGGTGGCTCTTTTTATGATAAAGTGAGGCAAGGTCGGTTATTTTAAATTCATTAGGTGGTGGTTCAGGGGAAGTTTTCTTCTACTCACTTATATTCAAGTCACAAGGTTTATAGTGTGCTTCCACTATAATTGAATCTCCTCAATAACATGTCATAATAATCCATACCTGTTAGTCGAAAAATATACTTGAATCTCCTCAATAACATGTCATAATAATTCATACCCATTAGTAAAAAATGAGTAATCCATGTTTAAAAAAAAATATATATTCTCCTAAAAAAATTAATGATGCCCACTAAAACAAATCCTAAATAAATTAATTGGTAAGACTTCATCCCAAAAGAAATTAAAGATCTAAATCCATTACTAATATAATCATTCTAATATTACATTCTCGCTTAAGGTTACCTTCAAATCCAATGGTGTAAATTTAATTGGTGCATCAAAGTTACAAATTGACGCAGCAAAATAAGTGCAAGATACTTGCTTAATTGTCACTTTGAAGCAATTTAGAATGACAATTCACCATAAGCATAAGCTTATTTTTCAACCTAATTTATGTCCTATTCACAACTATAGATACACATGATTTTATCATAAATTGTGTCAAAATTCCTTATCAAAAGTACATTGCATTTTAATTTTCATACAATTCTTTGGTTTTTAATTATAAAATTAATAATAAATTATATTACATAACTTGCGTCGAAATTCCTTATCAAAATTTGAAATATGCGATGAAAAGTACATCACATTATAACTTAAAGTACATCACATCACATTAAATATGTGATTGAAAAGTCCATCACATTAAAGTAATTGTAACCCTCAAATTAACTATTAA
>APFE030183189.1:127116-159915 GCA_000404065.3 Pinus taeda | reverse complement strand
TTTACTTTTATTTCAATAAGAAGATAATTAACCGTAGTAACATTTTTTATTAAATATAGGTTTTTCCCTAATCTAAGTCCATACCTACCATTTCCAGGTCAAATTTAGCCATTGTCAATTTAATCGTTACCTGATCAAGAGATATAGCTGTTGGATGTTCTGCTTCACCTATTCAATATGCAAAGCGAGATCTGTTCATTCAACTTGTCCTGACGATGAACCGCACTAGTTGGTTCGTAATGCGTCGACAAAAGAATCCTAATGTGATTTTCGCCAAAAAATTCTCTCAATTTCTATCATCTCAACAAACTGAGGTAAATGAGAAAAGTAAAAATTAAAATGACCAGATTAATCATAGACATATTTAGCATATTTAAAATGATCAAAATAACTAGATGTTCAACAAATTTTCCATGGACGCACATGACTGAAACCAACCTAGATCCATCTTAACCCTACCTCTATCAAGTGTCAAGAGGGATTAAATCTCTCAAGGTGAAAACCTTCCCTCAAGTTTTGCACTCAAAAAAAGGGTTGCACATTGAGAGATTTGATCCCTCCCAGTGCTTGATAGATCTAGGGTTAAGATGGAACTAGGGTGGTAATTAAAACTTACACAACACCCTATTAAAATAGTCTATTTATCTTATTATTTCCTACCTAGTAGGGAATATAGTAGGGAATGAGTTAGCATGTGCGTAAGCTCAAATATTATGGATACTCTAGTGAGAGAAAATTCTAATTCTACTAGATCTATTGACCTATTTATTGTTTCAAAATTGGAATAATTTGCATTGTCTTAAAATGGACTAAAATTTATAGGAGAAAATGTTCATAGTCAAAGTTCTCATCAATTAGAGGAAACAATCATTTCCAACAAAACAATTCCAATTTAAGAGAAAAATTCTAGCTAAAATATGAATTTACTTATCCACATAGTATCACATATACATTCGACAATATTTTTTTTCCTATTACAAAGGAGTCTCACTACTTAATAACACATAATTCTCCACTCCCATTTATCATCCTGCTTAATAACATATATCTCTCCACTCCCATTTTCTTCCTGCTTAATAACACATATCTCTCCACTCCCTTTGTCTTTCATAACGTTGGACAATGATTTTTTCAAATCGCCGAGGGTCTTAGGGGTCTGAGCTCTAAGCCAACAAGGATGTGGCGAAGAGTTTCCCGGAACATCTGTTCCTCTTCCATTGCTAATACAATTTGATCATACCACAATAGTCAAATTCTTTGTAGATCGACCTCCTTAGACACTTCGTTAGCTTGTACTTTTCTCCCAAAAATTATTCCAATCACGAAAATTAAGGCTTCATTAACATTTATGCTTTCCAACTTATCTGTAAGCTCAATCTATGTCTTAGTCAACTTTTCAAACCCTTATATCTACGACTCATTATCTTGAAAATAAGCCTCAGATATAAAGGTTCATTAGATTAAATCCATTATTAACCAATATTAACTATGAATAAAATTTCTAACACAATTACATGCCACAAACTTATATTCAAATCTAATAATGGTTAAATTTATATAAATTGTGGTGATCATTTAATGTAGTAAATGACATGATTTTCAATTCAGTTTATCTTATATTATAAAATAGCCTAAAATGACTACTAGCAAAAATTACGATTACAATTACAATTATAATTTAACAATAATTAAAAAATGAATTTATCTTTTCTCTAAAACACTGCCAACTATATACCTTGTTGTTGCATGGCATGACTGAAGTAAGCAGAAAACACTGCAATATCATGTGGCACAATAAGTAATGCTTTTGGTTTGCTTCTTTCACATATTTCTCAAATCCCATATGTTTGTCGTGTAATCAATTGAGCTCAAACACTCAATATGGATTATAAGGATGAAAATCTATTGAGTTTATCCTATTTTCATGCAAATCATATGAGTTTGAAACACCCCATATCCTCAAATCAAGCACCTTCATTTCATAGTATGCCTCAGCACAATAAGCGGATTGATAACCATGTGGTGCACAACAGAGAGCCGAGAGCGGATTGATAACCATGTGGTGCACAACATATCAAATACTTATTTCTCAAATATCCATACAACGAATAAACCCATCATAACTACAAGAAAGGACTTGCACATGCAAAACATTGGCATTTATGAATTGCATGTGAATAGGTAACACAAAAAGAGTTCCAATAATTTCCCAACTTCTTTCTTTTTATTTTTAAATACGCCTTCAAAGTAATATTATAATGACAAATGCTTTTAGACATATTTCTCCGATGTTATTTTTAGGAAGAACACTTGACACTTGACTACTCAAAATATTCAAGTTTTTTCACTTGACTTGCATGGCCACTTATGAGTGGAAGGGTGTCTAACCATATTAGTTACCAACTTACCACTGCAGTTAAGGATATTGGACCGTGGGACATAACAATGTGGAAAATTGTAAGCTAAGAGTATGGTATCCCGATGCTAAACATGATAGTTCTCAATGAAATGTCAAAATATTCCAATTTTTTTTCACTGGCATGGCCACTTATCAATGGAAGGGTATTTAATAAGATTAGTTATCAACTTACCACTACACTATAGTATAACAAACCCCGGGACATAACAATGTGGAAAATTGTAAAATTGTAAGCAAGAGTATGGTATCCCGTTGTTAAACATGATAGCTCTCAATTAAAGGTCAAACTTTATAAGATGTAACATTTTTTTTTCATTTATTTTTTTAATAAGAAGAAAAAACATAACCTTCATTCTAAGTAGAGAAAGTTTTACAATGTCGTGAGACAATGTCTATCAGAAAAAAACAGAGAAGCCAAAATATGTCTTTACTCCAATTACAAAGGAAAATCTCTATCTAAAGATAAGAAAAACCAAAATATCTGCAATTCAAATACAAAATAAGAGCCGAAACCAAAGAACACACCCAACATGAAAGGAAGAAAAAGGGTACCACATACCCAAGGAGAACATAGACCTCCAAGAACCAACCAATAGAGAGACCAGATATCAGCGTCATAAAAGGGGAGATGAAGCTAAGAAAAACCAACCCCATGACTCTGCCCAAAAGAGAATTTTTCAAAGAATAGAAAGCCAGGGTAAAGGGAGAGGCCATGCTTGGAGAGAGCATCAGCCTCCATATTTTGTTCCCAAAAAACATGCCGAAAAGAAACCACCAAAAAAGAGGGGATGAGGTTCCTGATATGTAGCATCCAATTACATAGGATAAGAAATCACGAGAGCATTGTCCCAACGCCCACTTAATCATGGAAAGAGAGTCACCAATGATCAAGAGTGTGTCTATCCCAAGCTAAGAAGAACACTAGAGAGTGCCCCACATCGCCAAAAACTCAGCCCTGCAATTATCATCCCTACCTCCATACCAGAAAAACTTAAAGCTAATATCAAGGTCAATGTGGAGGGGGACACCACAACCACAATCATCATTTTGAGGAAACCCCATCGAAGGAGAAAATGGGGAAGATCCCATTCAAATCCACTAAAGAGATGGATCGAGAAGAGGATTTCGGCAGCCGCGAATCAATTTCTTGGAAGTAGGCCACAATATTCAGGGCAACAACTTTGATCACAAGGGGCCTATTCTTGAAAATAAGAGCGTTCTTGACCCTCCAAATCCCCTATAGGACATAGAGAGGGACTAATCTATAAGCTTTTTCTCTGCAATACTAAAGATTGATGCAATCATGAATATAGTCTACATCGCTGATATAGGGGACACCTAGAAGAGAGGAGACCTCCTCCCAAATCTCAACAGCCACAGGACAACTGAGGAAAAGGAGAGTGCAACTCTCTGAATTCTGCCAACAACGAGAGAAAATGCCAAGACCCATAAATCCCCTCCTAACGTATGTATGTGACTATAAGCATTAAAAAAATTGCAATAATCTGCATTATCATCAACATAGATGACAATGGATATTAGAAAGTGGAACATGTAAAGCATGCTAAAAGTTTGAATATAGGGTTGGAACAATCGAAAACTATATGTAGCAAGAGTTACTGGCCTTAACCATCTATACATTATGTAGTGTTAAAACCATTATTAATGATACACTAGGAATTCATATTACTGATTCGTTATAAAAATAATAAGAAGGAAACAAACTAAATATTAATAACACAAGTAAAGAAGGAAGGATATTCATGTTAATGGACATCATAAAAATGATTTATCCAACATATTTCAAGTCTATTGAATTGTCTTTTGTTGTCAGAATCTGCCCGTAGTTACCATATACACAAATGTACAACAATCTTTTGTTGTGTGTTTTATTCTTCCCATAGTTACCATATAAAACCTTCTTAAGAAAAATACATCCCTATTAACAAAAATATTCAATATATATACAACCTATGCATATTGATAGAGCCATATTCAACAATATATACCAAGGAAAGGTCAAAGGATGATAATCATACGTTGACAATTATGTTGGGTACATTGCATTTGTATCTCTACCATTGGTTAAGTGTGGTTTAGTTGTATCTCGACCATTATTTTGGTTGTATATATAAGGACCACAAATTGGGCATATTTTAGCACAATGATTCTTATGTGATTTTCAATCATACCTATGATGTTGTAGTGGTGGGAGCAAGCACTGCTAATTTGAGAACCACCATCGGGCTTTTGGAGCATGGATTTAACACAACTTGCATTGCCAAGCTCTTTCGCACGTGATCACACACTGTTGCAGTGCAGGTAAGAGGAAAATTATGTACAGTACAATGTGACACTTTCAAAAACTATCCACGACCACATGTCAGTGTTTGATAGGTCGTGGGCAAATGATAAAAAAGCTTAAAAGAATTCTCCTTTATAAAACACCTTCGACGTAAATATATAAAATAACTATTATAATTTTTAACAAAAATGCATACACCATAAAAATATAATGCATATCATAGAATAAAGGATAAAATAAGAGATATATGAATAAGAAATTTGATCCAAATTATAAACTTAATAGTTTAGTTTGAAACTCATTTCTTCTTGGCCTAGTGCTTCTATAGGAAAATTTTTCCCTTTCCTAGTTGATAGTTATGAGGGTTATTCAGGAAAATAGGGTATTTCATATAGGATGAACACCTTTAGTAACCACTTACACAACCAAATCAAAGAGTATAATGTTGGTATTATTACAAGGTTATGACACTCTAAGAGGGAAACAATTCATGGCCCCAGTCATTGTGGTCACTTGAGGAAATTTTATTGAGTCAATTTTATTTTTTTACATGAGAATTGTCACAATCGATCATCAACCATGACCCTCGATGCTCTTTAAATAGAGATCATGGACCAATCAAGTTTTAATCCAGGGATCAATAGTCCTTAGTATTGAACAACATATGATCCATTGGATCACTTTATGTCTAGAACATATCGTGACTATCAAATTACAATACAACTAATGCATACTAAAGAAACACACTTTTACCTGATAAACACATTAGACCAAGTTGAACTTAACTAACTCCTAAGTGTCTAAATTCACTTAGAAGGACCTACTACATCATAAAAAGACTTGCTAGAGGGGGCACTCCATTTTCGTTAAGTGTCCTCCTAGTTTGTTAATCCCAGGTGAAGGTTTTAGACACAAGGAAAATGGAAACATTGGAAGGAATGGAAGAATCATACCATATCTTAGTTATTTAATAGAGGATTCATTGTTTAGGGCCATTATAGGAATAAAATTGGTACTGATATTCTATGTTGAAAAATGCATTTAGGAGTTGAATTATAATTCTAATTCTCATATCAACTTGTAATAATTAATTAAGTTAATTTGACTTAGTTGGCTCAGTAAATACAAGTTGGGATTCTATCTAGAGTCATGTAGAGTGGTTCCTAAATTTTAGGGGCCCAGGTTGAGTTCTTTGAGTTGCAATTATTTAATTCAGTTTAATTGAGTTAAATTCAATTAAATTAGTTCCAACTGATGGAGGAATTAGTGGGAGATCCAGTAGTGGAGTGTAACCTTTAGTAGTGGGGTGTAACCAACACTGGTCAACCAGTAAAATGAAGATTCAGTCATAATTAACTCATGCATTTCAGATTAGAGAAAAACCCAGTTGAGATTGGAGTTCAGGGACAATGTACTATCAGTTGTATAATCATCTTTGTATAGGTGGTGCATGCAATCAAATGAAGGCCTATGAGGATTCCACAATTCATATTTGTGAATTTCCCAATTAAATATGGGCTAATTGCCTAGGAAACTGTGCAAGGAAATATGAGCTTGGCAGGCAACAAAATTGGCTAAGTATTGACTTGAGCTTGTTTGTGAAGCAGTGAGATAGATTGAGATAGTGCAAAGGTTGCTCGAGCTTGAGAAAATCATTGTAATATTCTCACATTTTCTGATTAATTCAATATATAGATAACAGGGGCTTTTAGCTGTGGCTTTCCCTAGAAAATTATTGTGTTATGTGTGATTGAATTCTCTGTTTTATGCTTCGTGATTTCATCGATCATTTATTGTTTCCACTGATGAGTAGAGTCGATTCAAGTCAATTGTTTTAGCATATTACAATTTGCAGTTTGAATCTACAAGAAATTTCTACATGGTATCGAAGTTGAAATCACTATAGAAGAGGAGAATACGAGTTTGTTTTTGTAGGAGGAATCGAATATGCAGTATCATACTTCAGAGCTAGCAAGATGTCGTTCTACAAATTGAGACTCAAGTATGCCCTTGAGGGTAACTCGAATTACATTGCTTGGAAGGACATGATGGAAGCAGTGTTGGAAGACAACAAACTTAAGGAATTCATAAACAATGATATTCCTAAGCTTCCAACAATTGATGCTCAAGACTTGGCAGAATGAATAAAGTGTCTGCCAAAGGCGAGAAGGATTATCCTAGAAGGAATTTCAAGATCATATTGTCTCGAATCTCCATGGTAAGGAAAATACATTTGCAATTTGGAAGGCCTTCACAGACCCGTTTCAAAATAGTAGTGACCATAGGAAGCTGACACTAAAGGAAAAGCTCAGAAAGATCAAGATGGAGAAGGGTGACACAATACCAAAGTACTTGACCAAGTTCACCCACTGTTGGGATGAGCTTGGAAGTGTCGATGTTACAGTTACTGAAGACGATCTGGTGAGCCTAACACTTTTAGGACTTCCCAAGAGCTAGCGCAACTACCAGGACTCAATTAATGGGAGGGATAAGCTACTAGAGTGGAAGGGATTGTGGTCCGACTCAGTACAAGAAGAGATCCGATGGAACACCAGAGATGGATCCTCATCCAAGCAAGATGAAGAGGAGAACTATGCCTTAGATGGAAATGTGACGAAAGGGAGGGGAAGTCATCCCATTCCAAATCAGATTCCAGTCAGGGTGACAAGAAGAAGGGAATGTCGAAGATTAAATGTTTTCACTATCATGAGCTGGGACACTATGCCACAAAGTATCTGCATAAGAAGGCCGATAAGAATCCCTCAGGATGAGTGGAAAGTGAAGCTCTTGCTTCAAAATTCGAACTAGATTTCACCCTCATCGCTTGCATGGTTACATCGGTGATGCATAGTATATGGTACTTGGATAGTGGAGCTTCATTCCATATGACCAACAACAAGGAGTTCTTCAGTGACTTGGAGGAGAAAGACCTCCAAATGCACATCAAGACGGGAGATGATGGGATGTATAACATGATCGACATCAATACTATTACCTTTCATAGGGAGTCTAGTTCTTCTCTCACATTAAAAGATGTCATGTATGTTCCGGGTTGAAGAAGAACTTGGTTTCAGTTTCCATGTTGGAGGACCATGGACAAAATGTGATATTTAGCAAGGCAAAGGATTTCCTTTGTCACATAGCCTCAGGACAGGTGAAGCAAAATGAGGTTCAGATGAAGAACCTTTGCAAATTGGATGTATAAGATTGCGCTGATTTGAGCACAAAAACAGAGAAGGTGCAGATCCGAGACATCGGTGAGTTATGGCATATAAGATTGGGTCACTTGCACCACAAAGCTTTAAAGATCATGCAACAAATTTCTACAGGACTTCCCAAGGGTACACTAAGGAATATAGATACATGCAAAGGGTGTACATTGGGTAAGTACACCAAATCTTCCTTTCATGATAAAGACAGTCGAGCACAAGCGATCCTTGATCGAGTTCACTTAGATGTGTGTGGACCATTCTTCACAACATCCACGACCAAGAACATGTATTATGTAATATTTGTTGATGATTTTTCTTGTAAGTGTTGGATTTTCTTCATGGAGAAGAAAGATCAAACGTTCGCTAAATTTTGTGAATTTAAAGCACTTGTCGAGAAATATACTGGAAGGAAAGTTAAACCTCTCAGAAGCGATAATGGTGGAGAATATGTGTTGAATGAAATCAAGAACTTTTGTGCATCAGAAGGCATTCGACGAGAGTTAATAGCACCTCATAACACACAACAGAATGGGGTGTCTGAAAGGAGGAACATAAGTATTGTGGGAGCGACATGGGCTATGTTACATGATCAGGGCCTACTATTGCACTTGTGGGATGAAGCATGCAACAAAACTATATATTTGCAGAACAAAATCCATTATCGAATTCTCGGGATGAGTACACCAGAAGAAGCTTTTTCAGGTAAGAAACTGGATGTGACACACTTCAGGATCTTTGGTTCGTCAGTTTACTATCATGTTACCAAGGATGCATGGAAAAAGCTAGAGCCAAAAACTGAGTTAGGCATATTTGTGGGGTACATTGATACACCTCACAACTATTGAGTGTACTTGCCATCCAATAGGATGACAATGGTTCATAGAGATGTGAATTTCAATGAAGAGAAGGCCATGAGATGTTCCCTTGAGAAGGAGCTTCAATTACATGCATATGATGAGATTTTAGCGCCAAAGGAGGAACCTCAGGATGATGTGGAGCAGCCACATGTAGAGGAGCAGAGAGTGGAAGCACCCACTCATGCAGAGACTTCTAGAGATGGAAGGAAGTGCACCAGAGAGGCTAACAGATTGATGCATGATGCTAGAGAGAAGTTGGGAGCACCCACATCACAAAGCAGGCAGAAGAGGTCACCAGATCGGTACACATGATACATGGCTCTTATGAGCGAGAGTGTATAGGTTGAGCCAACCTCATTTGAGGAAGAAGTGAAACAATCAGTATGGGTTGATGCCATAGTTGAGGAGTATGAATCCATTATCAGAAATAATGTTTGGAAAGTGGTCCCAAGACCAACAGACTGAAGTCAGTGGTGAGTTCCAGATGGCTTTACAATGTAAAGCAAGAAAATTTGTGGCGAGAGAGTTCTCTCAACATATGGGAGTGTGGAGAAACACAAGGCAAAATTTGTGGCCAGAGGGTTCTCTCAGGTGGAGGGAATTTATTACGATGAGACCCTTTCTCCTCTAGCAAGGTACTCTTCAATTAGATCTATTCTAGCATTGTTAACACAATTGGGATGGAAGATACATCAGATGGATGTGAAGATAACATTCCTCAATGGTATGATTGAGGAAGAGGTGTATATTGAGCAACTAGAAGGATTTGAGACATTCAACAGAGAGTCTCATGTGTGCAGACTCAAGCAAGCACTGTATGGACTAAAATAAACACCCCATGCTTGGTACACCAGGATTGACAACTATTTCACTGGGTTGGGCTTCACCAAAATTGAAGCAGATGTAAACCTTTACCATATTGTGGTTGTTGATTATAATATTATATGTCGATGATTTGATTCTGATAGGTGATGAGAAGCTGATAAAATCTTGCGAAGAGGATCTTGTAAGAGAATTTGAGATGAAGGACCTGGGGCTCATGCATTACTTTCTTGGTATGGAAGTATGACAAGGAGATGAGGAACTGTTTGTCTCTCAGGGCAAGTATGCCAATGAGATACTGAAGAAGTTCCACATGGAGAGCATAAAACCCAAGGACACTCCTCTAACAGGTAACTAGAGGAAGGAGGATGCTACTTCAGGTGAAGTAGTGGATGCTACTATTTATAGACAACTTGTGGGTTCACTTATGTATTTGGTGAGCACACTATTGGACATGTGTTTTGCAATTAACCAACCAGTCAAACCATGGTTAAGCTAACCAAAATTTATTGGAAGGAAGCTAAACATGTGTTGATATACCTTAGAGGCACCACTCAGTTTGATCTTTGGTACAAACAAACATAGGGAGTGAAGCTTCAAGGCTTCACAAATGCATATTGGGTAAAGAGTCCATCCGATAAGAAGAGCACACAATGGGGAATCTTCAGTATTGGATTAGCAACAATTTATTGGTACAACAAGAAGCAGAGATCAGTTGCACTCAGTTCATCAGAAGCAGAGTACATGACTGCTAGTCAAGCAACTTGTGAGGTTATCTAGATGAGGAAGATCCTTGTTGGGTTACTTGGTGAGCAGATGAATCCTACAATGATTTACTGTGACAACCAGAGTTGTATCAAACTCTATAAGAATCCAGTTTTTCATGATCTGTGCAAGCATATCGACATCCTGTATCACCATCTATGATATTATGTGCAGAGGAGAATCATGTTGCTAGAGTACATTCCTACAAAGGAGCAGGATTCAGATATTTTGACAAAGGCATTGCCAAGATGAAAATTCGAGTTTCACAGAGGCACGATAGGGGTAGCAAATAATCCCTTTCTTGTTGAGAGGGAGTGTTGAAAAATGCAATAAGAAATTCCTAATTTAATTTTGTCCTTGAATTAAATTAGAAATTAAATTATAATTATAATTCTCATAACAACTTGTAATATTTAACTAAGTTAATTTGACTTAGTTCGCTTAGTAAATTCGAGTTGGGAGTCTATCTAGAGCCATGTGGAGCAATTCCTAAAGTTTAGAGGCCCAGGTTGAGTTCTTTTGAATTGTAATTATTTAATTCAGTTTAACTAGTTCCAACTGATGGAGGAATTAGTCGGAGATTTAGTAATGGGGTGTAACCAACACTAATCAGCCAATAAACTGAAGATTCACTCATAATTAACTCATGCACGTCAGATCAGAGAAATAATTAGTTGAGATTGGAGTTCTAGGACAATGTACTATCAGTTGTATACTCATCTGAATTGTACAGGTGGCGCATTCAATCATAAGAAGGCCTATGAGTATTGCACATTTCATATTTGGAATTTCCCAATTAAATATGGGCTAATTCCCTAAGAAACTACGCAAGGAAATGGGAGCTTGGCATGCAACATAATTGAATAAGTCTTGGCTTGAGCTTGTTTGTGAAGCAGTGAGATAGATTGAGATAGTGCAGAGGTTGCTCGAGCTTGAGCAAAGCATTGTAATCTTCTCATATTTTCTAATTAATTCAATATATAGATAGAAGGGGTTTTTAGTTGTGGATTTCCCTAGAAAATTATTGTGTTATGTGTGATTGAATTCTTTCTCTTTTATGCTTCGTGATTTCATCGACCATTTGTTGTTTCCGCTGGTGAGTAGAGTAGAGTAGATCCAATTCAATTGTTTTAGTATATTACAATTTGTAGTTTGAATCTACAAGAAATTGCTATAGTCTAGACAAATATAATCAAGGATTCTTTAAGTCACAATTAAGATAAGTACAAGACTCACAAAATAATGGGATCCATGTAAAAGTAGTCATTGGTGTAGTATCATTACAATTACATCCATCACACAACATTGAGGTTGTTGATGGCAACAACTTGATTTCACACCAAGAAGACTCAACCTTTATTAATTTTATAAACTATTTTAAAATCTTGTTGCAAGGTATATTTTATTTAACACCTATTTGCTTGGAGAAGTGGGAAGTAAGGAAAATTTTAACCTACGTCCTTGAAACCCTAAAATATCTAAGCCCAAGGAAAGGAGAAAGGAAGCCTCCCTAATGATATAAGGCTTTCGACATAAAAATTGCTTTATAAAGCCAAGGATTAACCTCCTTCTTGGTGAGGATGTCCAAATGAATAAGGTAGATGAAATGGCTAACATAGATCTGATGGGTCAAATGTTTCTTTGGGCATCACATTTCATAATCTAGACTTAGGGAACCCACCATGGATGTATAATATTATTCCATTTATTAGTGATAAGGTGGATGAAATTCATACTTTGAATAGATGAAGATGCAATTAGGATAAGGTGTTGGTGGTGGAACAACACACCTTTGAATATTCAAAGGTGAAGCTCGTGTTTTAATCTAATATCAGAGACATCATTTATACAAGCAACAAGGATTAAATTACTTAGTTTTCCCTTACAATTATAGTTCAAGGATGTATTCAAGGTTATGTGGAATTCAACAAGTCTCTTTTTGGAAGTGAATGAGAGTTATGGAAACTCTTTCTAGCGAACAATTGGCATTATCCTTATCCTTATCCCATTGGCTATGTTGAAGTATCTTTTGTGCGTGGTTCCACTCCAATGGACATATAGCTAGTGTTTTTAATATCAATTTTAGCAAGAAAAATTTGAAGAGGAACGACCTAAGTGTAGATCCATTAATTTAAGGGAATTCTTGTCCCCATAAGGATATCACACAAAGTTTGAAAAACCATTAGCAGAGGAGGAATAAGCTAGTGATGGAGGCACAAGAGGCTCAAATTTTAGGATTAAAAGGCCCAATGTGGATACTAGCACCATTGCTAGTATCAGTTTGTTGGCAAAGGAGTTGAGAAAACCTTCAAGTCTTTTCAAATTTAATTCTAACTAGTTGTCACATTTTTTTTTATCAATATAGTTAAAGTTGGATGGAAGCATTATGATGCTACACAAGGGAATCAAGAAGTATATAATTTGTCTATCCTCAGGGTGAGGTGAAAGCAATTCCAACTCTGTTTCCTAATTGGGATTGGGCTCCATCCAAGTACATAATCCATATATTAGCCTTGCATTGTCTTACATCAACAATCTCTGGAGTTAAGGAGTGAGTTAACATGTCATAATTTCCTAGGTCATAACCCATATTATACAAAAACTCACTCATGGGTTCTTCATGGTTCACCGAATATCTTATGAATTGTTTGCTATACAAAGTCACATTGGTGCCTTCATTGGCAAGGATCGTTGCATCGACAAGGTCCATTTGAAAAGTTCCACCAAGATCATAATAAATTTTCCTTGATAAAAGCATTTCATATGAGTTTGGGACTTCAATAACTACAACATCCATCAAGAATGCAATATATAGATAAGCAACCAATTTGACTGCCAATTTTTTTATTGGAAACCTTCAAATTCTATGGAATCCATAGTGGGGACATTTCTATAAGAATGAGTAATCCTATCCTTAAAGGCACGAAATTTGCATATGCACCAAAATATAGCATATAGTTATGTAGCCATAACTCATTAATCTGTATTGAGATGTCAAAGGGATAATATATCCACCTCAATATGTAGTTTGTAGGTTTATTGGGAGTATTGTGAGGGATCATCTAAAGAGAAACCACAATCTCATGAAACTACTGTTGTATGGATGAAATCTTCAAAATTTCAAGGAAATGAATAGTTACATAGGACTTGTCAAGATAATTATTTAGATCAATGTTGACCTCACTGCGAGGCTAATCTATGGGCATAAATTAGGTCATGATAATTTAATCAATCTAGGTGTTCATAAAATTAGAAGCACATGACTATATGTAGAGAATTAGACTTAGTCTTTTTGTCATTTTAAGAAATGGAAAATGATTATTTGTCCTAAATATTAGAGATAAGTTGCTTAGGTTAACTAGTAGGAAATTTAGAATCTAAAACTCTAAATTGGAAAAAATCGAGAAAGCATGAAACACAACTAATCTAATAACTCAACCAACTAAAACAAACTAAAGACACTTGTTGAAAATAAAAACACACTTCTTTGAAAGTAAAAACACACTTCTTGAAATTAAAGGTACACTTCAAAAATGGAAGAATGCTTGAGTAAGTTGAGTTTGAAAGATTTGCATGCATTAATGCATTTCCAAAATGGATGGACACTTCTAATATTTTACATAACCCATCAATAAGCTTGTTTCTCAAGACAATTACTAATCTATGAAAGCAAGTTGTATAATGAAAGAATGCTTGAGTAAGTCAAGTTTGGTGGACTTGCATGCATTAGAGCCTCTTCTTGCGGATGGACACTCCCAATATTTTACATAATCCATCAATAAGCTTGTTTATCAAGACATCCACAAATCTATGAAAACAAGATCTGTAATGCTTTGATGCAAAACTAGTTGATAGACAATGCATGCACTAGGGCCTTTTCTCATCGATGGACACTCCTAGTCTTTTACCTATCCCATCAATAATCCTGTCTTCAAGAGAATTAACTATTCAATGATAAAATGGCTTAATTTTCTCAAGAACAATACTAAAACTAAATTAATAAGGCTAATAATGTAAATAATAAAATATAAACAAGTATAAACAACTAAAGGCATGAAATATGAAATTATGAACAAGATACCTTAAATCTCGTGAAATTGAAAATATAAACAAGATAAATCAAATATGATGAAAGTAATCATTTGCTTGCATAAGTATGGACAAACATAAAGGGAAAACATATGGAATTATATACTCGCATTTACAATTATGGACAACAAGTACACATGTAGACTCTATGGGGGCCCTCCACACCTTAGCCTTCACACTTTTGAGACTACCCGTTAAGAAAAATCGATAAGCTTGACATATTGATGAAAGAAGCATGTCCAAAGCCACAACACAACTCTGGAGCTCTAAAACTAAAGCCAAAGCTCTCAAAGACCAGAATTACAAACTTATGAAAGTATTTACATGCCCGGGTATTTATACATAAAATTTTGGAATTGAAATTCCATAAAAGATCTAACCATCAACTAAAATACTATTTTAGACAACTAATTGGGTAAAGCTCCACCTTTGGAGTGCCTCAAATTTAGGTGAAATCTCTCAAAAATAAAAACAATTCTATTTTTTTTACCTTAAAGCAGGGTATTTCGCTAAAAACATGCCACATTGAGCAAGCATTGACCAAGCATGTGTGAGTTAAGTTGTGGAGAAATAATAGGTATTCATCTATATGTGGTTCCCAAAGAACAAACCCATGTTCTAGAATTCACCTAATTGTATTGCACATATGCCATTGAAAGAACATTTACCATAAATTTCATTTTCTGGTAACCTTTTGGTTAGATTTATTTTCTAATGCACAAATTTTGTCAAAAATTCACAATTTAAGAGAGAATGATTTAAACACCTTTTTGATATATTTTTAGGCCAAAATGAGGATAAAGTAGACAAAATGGAGAACAAAGTAGGTTTATTGGGTCGGATTAGAGTTTAGGTTAAGGAAAAATGGGCATAAAATACTATGCCCAACATCTCCCCTAGGTCAGAAATGCTTCACATTCTAATGTAACCAAGACTTTCATAAATCCCTTGCTTCCTATGATGCTCTTAAAAGAACACCAACGTTTAACCAAGTTGGTCTATGAACTTGTTCTTGTTGCATGAGTAATTTTAGCCTTAAACTTTGATCCTTGGATTTCAAAGCCTTCTTCTGTTGGAACCAATTATATGCTTGCTTGGAGATTGGGATATTGTCCTTTTTGAGATTTTTATTATCTTGTTTGAATTTATCATTCTCTTCAATGATTTTTATACTTTGATTTATCAGTAGTTCATTTTGAGCCTACATATATCTTTCTAGGACCTCCATTTCCTCCACTTGCTTTTTTAACTTTCCTATTTTTATACTTTTTCCTCTATATTGAACTATTAGAAGGAGGAGTCATAGTCATAAGAGACTTATGCTTAGTTTCTTTTGAGATTCTTCTTACCTTTTCTTCAAGATTTTCTTATTCCATATTTCCTTTCATACAATGGATGGACTAGCCACCTATGATTAATTTTAGCACTTTGATGTATCTTTGGAGTTTGTTATCTAAAGTCATGGTATACCTGTAGTGGTTATCACTATCTTGTGGATTTGATCAACCTTAAGTAACTACCTATACATGATGAATATTTCAAGACAATTAAGTACTAATTTGATAGCACATATTGATGGCTAATCTACATCAAAATAAGCATAATCTCTAGCATGAGAATACACCTTGCAGACTCTAAAAAAATATTGTTTACAAAATTACTTTATACCTAAATATGTATTAAAAGCATGAATTTTTGACACAATTTCTTGTAAATGGTCATAGATTGGGAAAACGAGACATGTCACATGAATACAAACTACCCATCATTGATTATGATGGTCCTAGGATTTATACTCTATTCACATATCTTTAGTTTGAATAAGTCTCTACAAACCCAAATTTTAAAGGATACAAGAAATGAAAATTTGGACATTATTGATGTCAAATAATTTATTATGATGGTCAACTAATTTATATATCATCGATGAAGGATTCAATAGCTATAAGTGTTGTTATTCTAATGAAATAGATACTAGTGTGTAGACTAAAAGACAAATTTCATTTGTTAATGAGGATAAAAAGTTGTTGGGTTCATCCCCCACAGTAGTAATTGGTTATTGATGCATGCACCAACAATGGGAAGGAAAAAAGATCATCGAAACACATTAGAGGCTTGTTCTATAGAGATGGTCTCAAGAGTTGCCAATGATGTTGGCTATGAGTCTATAAGTATTAATGGAAAATTTAGAAGAGCCATAAACCAATGGTGGAGGACTATTTTCTTAATGATTTATAATTTTTGTTTGAGTTATTTTGGAGGCTCTTGTCCTCATTTTAGGCCGCAATTATTTTGTGAAATTAAACATCCTTCACATTTGGTTTCAAAGGGACCCTTTTGTCAAAATATGGGAATGGAAAAGCTAGGAACACTTTTACAAATCTAATAACCTTTCTACATGATATGATGATCTACTATGATGGGACAATTGTACATGTTTGTGGAAAATTTATGGTTCAGTTTGAGTATGAGTACATTTTTTTTTAGTAACCTGTAATTTATCCAGCTAGAGTGAGTATGAGAATAACTTGGATCATTCATCTCCAATGGTAGCTTGGATTCTTGGCAATATACTTGACAATAGAGAACAAGTTCTGAAACTTTTAATATCAATTTTGATTATTTATGAGATTATACTAAAGTTCCATGGTTGCATGTATTAATTCCTTTACTCCATTGTTTTATAGGTATGATGACTTAAAGGTGGAGAATACAAAATATTTCCAAGTTTCATTGGTGCACACAATCGGCAGAAATATCGTGATGCTCCATAATAGAGCAATCATCTAGATACACTGAGGACAATGTATAAAGAAGGGGTAGGGGAATGCAATAACCCTAGCTTGACCCCCCAAATGGTGTTGCAAATGTACATATGATACATAGGTTAGTGAGATGCTATATGTTAATTAGGCCAGTGAGTTAGGTTCTATTGAGGCTTGCATGTATCTGTGCGTATACATGTGTTAGGTTGGGGGGCCAATGTACTAATGTGCTTTAATGCTAGGGTTCCCATGTCATTGGGCTTAAGAGCTTGCGTTTTAAAAGGCCAACGAGATTGACAAATGTAACGTGTAAACCACAAATGTAATAAAAAATGACATCAAGGCTATAGACCAGGGGACAAAAAGAGTATGGGGGCCAGGACTCTAGAAACAAAGAAGGGTGAAGCGGCAAAGGCCATACATGGCTACTATTTCAAATAATTATTATGGTTATAATATTCCTAAAGTTACTTTTATGATTAATATAAAAATATTATAATCTTAAACTATAAATAAAAGGTAAAGGGATGACCGCAAACTTGTTTCTGGGGATAACTAGAGGATCCATGTCTATTGTACCCCAAGGACCCTAGTTTGGTTTGGGTACAAGTGAAATTCTCCTTAGGTTACCTCAAGGAAGGTTGGAGCATGGAGGGAGAAGTGTAGGGACATATGTCCCTGGGTCTAAAGGGAACTTAGATACCCCTGAGGGTAATAAGAACTCCCGGAAGCCATAGGGATTTATGTAATCCCTGATAGGCCTGAGGTGGAAACCTTGGAGGGTAGTGGGATAGCTCGATGAAATACATGTTCATAGAAGGGGGTGCACTACCTTAGGTTGTGTGGGTTGATGGGGGATGTGAGCTTGCTGGTTGGAGGTTGTTGGGGTTTGGTACCTTTTCCCTATTCATATTCGACACTGAACATGTACATGGATTAGGTAGTTGTTGGAATTTTGGAGTCATAGCCCCAACTTGGGGGTGACCCACTATTGAGAGAGTTGGAGCGGCATGGTCTATGGATGGCTGGTATGTCTGACCTTGTAGACAATCGATGGTTTTAGGATATAAGTATTAAGTATACTTTGTTGTTTATGTAGGCTATGCCTTTTTATGCACATTATTATCTATTTTGGTCATGTTAGACATATTTATTTGTTTATGTTATGACGGTGTTAGTAATTGTGAGAGTAGCATCACCCTAGCAGGATGGTTGGGAGGGTGTTACATCAACAAGGGGATTTTACAACACAATATTCAAAAGGTCCTCTAAAACATGGGTTACATTACAAATAAATGGGGCTTTAAAAGTGTTTCCTTCCTCAAATTAGGGATTCAATTAGCCACGTGGACAAATAGATAACGAGACCAATATCAAGAACTATGTGACATCTTCAACAATCTTCATGGATGCTAGTAAGTTGAGCTGAGATGTCCAAGATAAGTGGATATTGATGTGGAAATGTTTGTGTGATTGAGCAATTTTTCTTCATTTGGAATCATGGATACAAACCTCTTCATAACTTGTTAGGTGATGCAAAGCTAATAAACCCTCCATACACCATAATAAGGGGTAAATTCAATTATTTGCCTACGTATACTATGAAGGACAATGGTATACTCTTATACATGTAACCAACTCTTAAGAAGTGTTTCCTAATGGGCTATATAAAGACATGCTATATGGTAAATGGTTATGGATGGGAAAGAAATAGGAATTCCTCATGGCATGGCCCTCAAGATCAATAAATGCACATGTTTTTCCATTGTTTCCATGTCATTATTTTTAGAGCTAGAGCTTATTTTTTAATAACCTAGGGAGCTTTAAGCATAAAGTTGTCATTCCTTCAATTCATTTCATTACTCCTTTTTTTCGTTACATCCACGAGAAAATCCAAGTAGATCAACCTGAAGGGATCTACTTGCGAACCAAACTAACAAGGCCTAACTCCAAGTGTGTCGAGGAGATTTGACCCTGTGACCTCCCAATATACGAGGTACTTAGCAACAAGAACTCGACAAACTGAGCTATCCCTTGGGGCTATTCATTAATCCTTTTTTTATTTCATGAAGTATTCAATTTATTGAACATGTCCCTGTCATTTAGATATTATTTAGATAAGCTAGGGTTTGGTAATTAGCTACATAATGAGATCACATTATCTCAAGTTTTAATTTTAATTTTAATTTCCTCTTCACTTATTTTCCCATCTATATATATATATATATTTTGTTATGTAGAAAAAACTAGAACTTATTAACTTTATGAAAAATTACATTTTTCTCATGCATCATTATGCATTCTGTTTGACTGTTTGAGGATATCGAAAAATCTAGAGAAAATGAGCTTGTGAAAATCCCCATTATCACAAAAATTGGTCACAACATTATACGCTAAGATACTATAGTAGAAAAAACCATTTCGAGTATCAAGATGCCGAGATCATCAAAAACATCAATAAAAAAATATATAACAGAGAAGCCTCTATTAGTCTATTATTGAGAATTCTGGAGGCCATCTATGAATGGTCTGTGATAATACTCTTGTGCATTATCTTTTAATTGTTCAATGATTTTCCAAGTTCCATGAGCCTATTCAACGCTTGCTTTAGATAAGGCATCAACGATTGAGTTATGTTCTTTGTAAATGTGGCAGCAATAAATCTAATCAAAATAATGTTTTAAATGGAAAATCTCCTCCAGAATAGGAAGCAAGGTGTAACTGTGACATCTGAGTTTGATTGAACTAGTTAAAATAATTCATGGAGTCTCCAAATATCTTTAGAGAGTGACATTCTTTTTTCAATGGCGAAACATAATAAGAATTTTAGCATTAGCAATTCTACAAAGTTATTTGAGCTCATGTTGAAACTTATTTGAAGCTTGAAGAAACGATGCTTCTATAAATATAGAACTACCCCTCCCCCACAAACACCATTTGCAAGAGAAGCCCCGTCAAAATAAGTCCATGGGTAAGAGGGATTTATAACTTCGGTTGATATGATTCATAGAACATGAGCATGTTGATGAAGGGATAATGGATTAGAGTGCAAGAACTTGGGAAACCACTCTGTTAGGGGAGGAGGGTCGATCCTAAAAAATAGACTTGTTTCTAGCCATCCGAACTCCCCAACCTATGAGTGTGGGAATGTTTCTGTACTACTTAACATTTTATCGGTCCCACCAAGGTTTCAAGGAATCATTAAAGGACAACCCATGACATTCCAAACCAAAACCAATATTGTTCCTACAAATTGCTGATATGCTCCAAGTAAAAGGACAGATCATGAACATATTCAACTCTTAGATTCCTCATAACTTTTGTATAGGACACACTACCTGGGCTCTTCCTTCCTTTGCTTTTGCAAATTATCCTAGGTAGGATTTTTTTTTCCAACAAACACCATAGAAAAACTCAAGCTTTAGCGAAGCAATTCAACTTCCAAATCTTCTTGCTCCACTAGACAGGCTCCATAGGCCTTCTATCATTTGTCAAGGATAAATTGTTGAGAAATCTAGTGGCAACTAGATTAGGTGATTTCTCTTACTTTGATAACTGTTTGTGATGTATTTTAACTTAACTTGACTACCTTCTTATTCAGCTTGATTATTATTATGTTCTTATCATCAAATAGCTACCAAACTATGAAGATCAAATAGACAAGAGGACATTAAATGAAGGCTACAAGCTAGGGCCAAAACCTCTCCTCTTGAGAGGAAAACCAAAAAGAATTCTTCTCTTGTTATAGATTGTTCAAATGATGAATTCCCATACCTAAGACCCTTATCAAAGACCCCTCCAAGACCAAGTCAAACTTCTCCTTCTTGATGAACTTTTATTTCTAGCTACTATGACCTAGCAACTTCTAGCAATTTTGACCCAACAAATTCGACCTAACAACTTTGACCCAAAAACTTACAATAACTTCGACCCCTGGTAACTTCCAACAACTTCGACCTTCCAACAATTTTGACCTAGCAGAAACTTTGACTTCCCCAACAACTTCTTCTGCAACTTTGACTTCCCCAACAGTTTCTTTTGTAACTTTGATTTCCTCAACAACTTCTACAATTTCGGCTTAGTAGCTACTTTAGAAACCCTAACACGAGAGAGAGAGGTCCAAAACTTCTATCTTGCTTCTCTTTATTCTTTTCTTTTATTTTCATCCTTTTCAACTTCTTTCTTAAGGAGTTTGATCTTGCTTTCTTGCTTTTCGAATGTCTCTTCAAATGAAGTTGAGGTTCCCTTATATATAGGCTTCTTAGGAGGTCGAATTGTTGTCCATGAAGACAACTTGATCCTTCTTGTAGGCAAACTTGTTTGACAAGGTCTTGGAGGGCTTTATGACACTTTTCACTTTACAATTTTTTTTATACAAAATACAACATGCCCAAAGGGGTCTTAAATGTATGACAATGATTTTTTTGACTTGTTGACTGAATGACCCATTGAGAGAAACAATAAATGGGTGCTTGAACTATAAATACATTTATATTGAGCATGAAACCCATGCATCAAGAATGAAAATAATAAATTTCGTTTCTCTTTTATATCAAATATATAAAATCATGATCACAATAGACATTATGAACATTGAACCTAGTTACACATTTCAACACTCCCTCTTAACTAGGGAGGCATTCATAATACATACACGGTACTTGGACATTCTCATACTGAATAATTCTCACAAGAGGAGTCAGATTGGCAAGTCATCTTATAAGTTATTATTTCAACTTATCTCTTTGCATCTCGTCATACCAACCAACCTTTTCACATAGCAAAGTCTTGACTAACAACTATATCTCTTTACAAGATCAAAGCACAATGTTGGTGAGACAATGACTGATAGATAACATCATCATTGTATCTTAAGGCACATACCCCACCCAAATGTTCATAAGGTATGTCCTTTTTGGACTATTCCTATCTTGGAATAACACACCCTCAAGGAATTTCCTCTTCGACTACTCTTTCCTATTAGTTGCCCTATGACATCCTCAAAGAGTATCAGAATTCAAATGCTTACCCAATCCTCCATTCTTTCTTCATATTATGAAGACAAGAATGATGTGTATATATCTCCCTCTTAACTAGGGAAGATATACTCATTCCTATAAAAGTAATAACTAAATCTCCCTTTTAACAAGGGACTTACCCAAGCTCCCCCTCAACTAGGGACTTGTTTCCAACAACAAATCTCTTCTCTTTGGTGGAGATCATGGCACAATTAAGTGCTTGTAGGGATCCTCTTTCCGTATCTGTCATGAACTTCATCTTCTTCATCATAACTTCTTCGTAGGGCATCAACCATCTTCTACATCAATTTCTTTTTAATGAGACATAGTGTTGAACCAATAGTCTTTTCATCCTTCTCTTTCATCGAAAAATGATCTTCTAGTCCACATATGGCTAACCTTCATATGACTACCTCTTCCAAGTCATGTTTCTTTCAAGATCTTCCATCCAATCTCATGAGTACTAGTTGTAGGTGACTTCTACAACCCTCTTTTAGTAGCTCTGTTTCAACCCAACCAGATGTTTTCAAAAATAAAAATGAACATCAAATCAAAGTTACCTTTTTTATGATGGAATTTCTTCATGACATCAAATTCTTGTAACATCAACATCCTGCCCATGTATGAATCCATCTCCAAGAAATTCATTACCAATATGCTTATTTTGCAATATACATATCAGGGTCTTCATACCTTCTTATTCCACGGAGATGTCATAGTTGATTCTTCTAGTTATCAGATGTTGATCACTTATCTTATCTTAAGTGACTATAGTTGCATCTTTCACGAAATCTTCTTCCTTTATTCACATATTTCTTTCCTCAAGATCTTCTTTACATGGTTATTTCAACATAGAAACCATGATGCACAACCACCTCATATTCCATATGAGGTCATATTATGTTGATTTCATCTTATCAATATGTAGAAGAGTTCAAGGCACATTTTCTACACGCCTTCATGCATCATTCTAATGGAAGAGATCCTTCTTATTTCATCATTATCATGAGATAGAGCATTAAACCATGCTATCTGAAACTATATGATGACATGACTTTATCTATTAAATATATACATACCTTTTCCTTATTTTGTTCATATGGACTTCCTTCTAGCAACTTCCTTTTCTTGCTTGAAGATGAAAGTACTTCAACCAACTTGACATGCTGCACATCTTGCTCATCATAACTTACCAGTGGATCCCACACAATATGGAATGTGGACTATTTGAGATGTAACACCCTCCTCCCACATTTACCCAAGTTAACTGATACATTGGTGTAGACATCTGGCGAGAGGCTACTACAATTTGATTCAACTCCCCATATGCAGTTAAGGAAGTGGAACCGACACAACACAATCACTCTGACCTTCTGCACATGTCACATATCCTATAGGAGCCAACCAACCCTTCTAGGTGATCAAAACTTGAGACAAATTGACACTTCACTGCCCTAGAGCCTTAGTTGCTCCCATGAAATGGGCATGCATGTGACTAGGGCCCTCCAATCACTCTCATAGCATGGGCATGCAAGTGACTCGGGTCTTTTTCAACTAGTTTTGAGCCCATGATCCCAGAATCTGTGCCCATTTTTCAGGGCCAGGACTCAGGCCACTGCCTAGAACTCCATGAAACCTTCATGAATGAAAATTAACATCAAAACAATGATACAAATGAAAACACTTGAACAAAGACTTGACTGGACCCCTACTAGAGATGACAAACATTTTGTCTATCATGTCACGAATATGCAATCTATAGGTCATAACAATAGATCTAAGCATAAGGGTCCCATACTTATCTGAGAATTGCCAAGAAGCATTGATGCCTTATCATGTTAGCTGCATTATCATCTATTAGGTCATATATTCATTATTCATTCATTTACAAATCAAAACATGATGAAATCCATACATCATCATTGTCATAAAACATAATCATAACCAACATATAAACAACATAAATAATAAGGATACACCAACAATAAATGCCGCATATGAACCAATACATTTGCTCATAAAATACCAAGGAAAGGAACTCTTATTAATGAATGCAAAAGCCAATCTGGTTTCAGCCAATCACCCTCGTGCCATATTTCAAGCATGATTGTGGGACTCATAACCAAAACTCAAGCAGGGATTCCTGAGGCTACACCACGTCACCCTCATTAATAAAACCATGTTTTACTACAATTCTCACCAGGTCACTAGGCCAAAACAAGCTCGGATGCCACTAGATTTCTCCACCTACACTATGAGGAATTTGCTTATCTCCTAGTCTCTAGGCTTTACCGCAATCCACAGTCCGATTCAGGCATCACTAGGCCATTACCGAGACACCACTCTCTGGGATTTACCACATTCCACACCAGATCACTAGGCCCTAACCGAGACTCCATGCTTTACCATATATCCCATCTCAAGATTCATAGACCTGATGGAGAGCACCCATCTCTAGGATTTACCGTATATCCCTCCATTCATTGGTCAAGGATTCCTAGGCCCACCGAGGCAACACAAAATCTAGCAATACCACAACCCATAGTCCAGTTTAGGGGTTACTAGGCCACATGTTCTTTCTTTCATATATCCACCTCACTCAATTTCAAATCCATTTGACAATCCAGCTCAACCAAAACATGAGAACCCATCACACCATACCTATCCATAAATGACAAGGCAAGGCTGAAGAAGGCTGTCACACTTGGAAAAACCCATGCCAATGGCAACAAGAGAACTAAGAACACACATGCATAACCATGCATGCCAAAACTAGCAAGGAAATCACACATGCACATCGCTACATGAAAATAATCTCGTTGTAGCTAATTGATCATGCTCTCCCTTTCTTTCCTTTCCTTTCTTTGCTCTTCTTGATTCAATTCTGAAGTGATCCAAGAAAATTCTAAGTGCGCAAGAGTGTGTGAGAGAGAGCTCCAAAATTGAACTGACAAAAAAGGTACCCACTGATCCTCATAAGCCTTTTTATTAATGAGGCCTCTATTTTCTTTAATTTTCCATTATTTTCCTTCATTTTCCTCCTCACATGCAACTTGTGACCTTTCATCTTCCTTTTCTCCTAATTTCCATTATTTTCATAAATAAATTGCCAATAAATGCCTCATGCCTTTCTAAAGGCTTTGCCATTATGCAATTTTCCTTAGCCATAATAAACCAAATGAATACCCACAGTAGGATGTTTTTCCCAACATTAAGCTTGGAATAAGTGTCCCAATAATCGTGGTTATTATTTTTCCTTTATTAACTTTTATTACATGGAATTTTTACCTAGGCTGTTACATGTGAGACACGTGCTTCTTCTTAGTAGAGGTGAACCTTCTAATGAAGATTCCAATGGAGGATCTTGATGATTCTCTTTCTGCAAATTCTCCTTCCTAATGATGATGTTGTAAGATGTTTTTTTTTATCTTCTATCTTTCTATTTGACTTTCCTCCAACCATATATACTGCCACTTCGGTTGTCCTTATATGCTTTGAATGGAGATGCCATTTCTATCATTATGAATGCTATAACCATGTAGAATTTCTACTTTAGTTATCCTTCCATGCTTCTATGATGATTCCATCTCTATCATACTTGTGATTCTTTCTATCATATTCTATAAATGAAAATAACTAAGTGAAGCAAGTTATCTCAGTCATAATAGAGATCTTTCACTTACTCCTTCTTTGATTTCTTCTTTTCTGATTTGTCCACTTCTTCTGTAACATAGGCATCATTTCTTTCTTTTCTCTTCTTGTTGTCCTCCTTGAGTTTAGGACAATTCCTTTGAAAGTGCCCATACTCATTACACTCATAGCATTGGATCTTTGACATGCCGATCTTCTTTCTTTTATGAGGACCAAACTTTCCAAACTTCCCTTTCTTCCTAGCCATGGCAATATATGCTTGAACTTGTTAACTTGATTCAACATTGCTCTTTGCCTTCAACCTAGTTTATTCAATCGTGCATAATGACCAAAGTTCACTAAATGGAGTGGCTTCGTTCTTTCCATAGATAGTCAAGGTTACCCCATTCATTAGGTAGTGCATTGAGCAAAACGATGGTCATTTATTTACCAAACATTATTTCTCCTAGTTCTTATAGTTTATCTCTTATTTGTGATACCCTTATAAGGTATGAGGCTACCCCTTCTTCCTTTGATACCTTCATATTGTACAACTCGGTTCTCAATGATATAACTTCTCCTACAGTTCTTACATAAAACAATTCTACCAACTTTTCATAGATTTGTTTCGATGTATCCATATTTTCTACATAAGGGATGAATGAATCCTTGATTAATTCTATGAGGATTCTTTGAGCACTTACTTCCCCTTTCATGTACTTTTATAGTGCTTGAGATTTCTCTTGAGATGGTTTGGAGATTGAACCCTTAACATATTCAATAACTATATTCTCTATGAGGATCAAATCTATCATATTTCTCCATGCAAGGAAATTTGATGACCTAACCAGTTTGTTGCTCTCCTTGCAAAATGAAGTCATGTTGATTGTAGATTTAGACATAAATATAAAGAGCCTCACTTATCAAGTGAAGATTCTCCTTTGAAGATAATATATTCAACTTGATGCCTTCTTGATGATATTGATAATTGGAGATTCCTTTCTTCAAAGTGAGGGATATGTCCTTGATTCCTTTGATGATGGCAATGCTTATTTTTACCTCTTTGGATGATGTCAGGTTCCCAATAATGTTTCAAGTGTAGAGTCCTTCTTTGAATGAGGTAGGGCCTTTGAGGTCTTCTTATTCTACAAAGTGTTGATCCTTTTGGATGATGTGATCCTTGTAATGAGATGGGTAGTCCTCTTTGATGCTCCTTAGTTCCTTCCTTCAATATGATGTGTGGATTAGTCCTTCTTGATGATCTCCTTGTGCTTGGCCCTTATGTATATTTCTTTGAGTGATCTTCAACCCGCCTCTTCTTATTTTTTCACCTTATCTCTAATATCATGTTGAGAAATCTAGGGGCAACTAGATTAGGTGATTTCTCTTACTTTGATAACTGGTTGATATATTTTGACTTAACTTGATTACCTTCTTTTTTTATTATTATTATGTTCTTATCATCAAACAAGTACCAAAATATGAACATAAAATAGACTAGAGGACACAAGATGTAGGCTACAAGTTAGGGCCAAAATCTCTCCTCTTGAGAGGAAAACCCAGAAGAATTATTATCTCCTTATAGAATGTTCAGATGACGAATTACAAGATCTAAGACCCTTGTCAAATACCCCTCCAAGGCCAAGTCAAACTTCTCCTTCTTGATAAAATTTTATTTCCAACTACTTTGTCCTAGCAACTTACAAGAATTTCAACCCAACAACTTCGACCTAGCAACTTCGACCCAAAAAGTTCCAAAAATTTCGACCCAACAACTTCGACCCCCAAAAACTTCTAGCAATTTCAACCTTCCAACAATTTTGACCTAGCAACAACTTTGACTTCCCAACGAATTTGACTTCCCCAACAACTTCTTTTGCAACTTTGACTTCCCAACAACTTCGACTTCCCCAACAACTTCTTCTGTAACTTCGAATTCCCCAACAATTTCTTCTGTGACTTCGACTTCCCCGACAACTTCTGCAATTTCGGTCTCACAACTACTTTAGAAACCCTAACATGAGAGAGAGAGAGGTCCAAAACTTAGATCTTGCTTCTCTTTCTTCTTTTCCTTGATTTTCGTCCTTTTCAACTTCTTTCTTGAGGAGATCGATCTGTCTTTCTTGCTTGTCGAATGTCTCTTCAAATGAAGTCGAGGTTTCCTTATATATAGGCTTCTTAGGAGGTCGAATTACTATCCATGAGGCTGAATTGATCCTTCTTGTAGGCCAACTTGTTTGATAAGGTCTTGGAGGGTCTTTATGACACTTTTGACTTTACAAAATTTTTATGTACAAGATACAACTTTCCCAAGTCTTACATGTATGAAAATGACTATTTTGACATGTTGAATCAATGACAAGCCCTAGAAGCACTCAATGGGTGCTTGACCTATAAATAAATTTATCTTGAGCATGAAACCCATGCATCAAGAATGACAATACTAAATTTCTTTTCTCTTTAATATCAAAAATATAAAATCATGATTACAATGGACATTATGAAGACCAAACCTAGTTACACATGTCAACATAAATAACCAGTTTTAGGAGTATATTCTCCAAACAGAGAATGCACCCAACAAAGTGAGTCATCCTTGTCACAAATCCTAACATGAGACATATTTAAAGTTGTTATATATTTCTGTCAAGTACCAACATGAGCATCTAGGATATTGAGTTGATAGGCATTAGCCCAACCTTGAGACCAAATTGAAGAGCAAGCATTATCATCGATCTAATTGAGGGTAAATGTCCCATTGTTAGTTAGGAAAGAGACCAGATCACATGGAAGACATAAATTTTCCCCATAGCCAATCCATGAATCCATGCCAATCCAACTTTTTTCTCCATTTCCAAGTTTCCATGCAAGGTCCCCCTTAATCACAACAAATGAAGAAAGAACGATTTTCCAGATAACATAGACATTTAGTTTCTCCTTTTTCAGAGATCTGATCCACTCTTCCATAGTGGTGGAAAAATATACTTCTTATGAAGCATAGAAGTCCAAAGGTTATTTGTGGACAACAACTTCCAACCCACCTAGGCTGCCAATGATTTTGCAAATAAACAAAGGTTTTTAATGCCCCATCCCCCACACGATTTGGGCACAACTCTTTTATCCCATTGCACCCATGGGAGGGCGTAATCCTCTTTGGAACCTACCCTTAAAAAACAAAAACAAATCATACGCACCAAATTTAATATACGTTTTGGTATCCATGATATGGACATCCAATAAACTGGGATAACTTCCAGCGATGACTCTATAAGGACAAATATTATTGCTCTAGATAACCATATGCAACTCCACACCCTTAATATTTTCTCTATTTTAGCTAGAAGCCAAAATTAGTCAACCTTCCCATAGTCGTTACATTTGAGGTGGAAGCCTAGATACTTAAGACCTTATTCAAAGGTATTAATATGAAAAGGAAAGAGGGTTTGTATACTTCTAACCTCTCAAGGGGAGAGGGCCAAATGGGCGACAGAAGATGTCTAAACATATATTTGCATCCAAGTAGATTTATGAAATGGAAATAGAGCTTCTTTAATAGCAACTGAGTCCCTTCTAAAACCATCACTAAACAATAAGATGCCATCAACGAAAAGTAAATGGGTAATTTTCATATCTTCAACCACTGACACACCTTTCAGGTCACCTCTTCTTTTTACCACAATGAGGAGTCTATTGAGACCTTTCTCTGCTAGAAGGAAAAATAAGGGAGACAATGATATGAATGGGAAAGTTAGTGTTTGCTGTGCTAAATTCCAATTCAGAATATAAACAATTGCTTGAGGATTCTAAGGTAAATTGCAAGTTAACCATGAGTGTTTTTTTTTTTTTTTTTTAATGTAAATTTCATGAGAAAATTAAAATAAGTAAAACAATGAACAACAACATATATCAGGCATAAACATAACCATAAACAATAACACAAAAACTCATGATGAAGGAGTTCACCCCTCCTAGGCTACTTCTCCTTGGTCCAGCTTCCAATGGCTTGACCTTCCTCAATTATCCTGAAAAGTGTGAATACATACATTTATAGTGCTCAAATGGCTCTGAAACCCATTCCAATGGCTTCAGAAGATGCAAAAATGCATATCTAGCCTCTTCCTGCTCCCAAATTGGTAAAAAACTGAAGAAGTTATCAAATTTTCTCTCTTTTACCCAATTCTACAGTTAACATCCCTACAATTTGGCCCAAACCCAGCACTGGCGCCTTGAATGCAAAACTGCTCCTCCAAACCTGGCTCAATTCCGGCTCGGCGGGTGAAATTGTAGGACTGTTAATTTTTCTAATAAACCCCCGAAATTCACACCCTTGGGCACATGGGCCTCCATAAGGCCTGGGGTTAGCCCCCCTCCACTGGCAGTGAACCTGACGGTTTAGGATAACCACAAACTCGGACACATGGGTGGATGGTTGGCGGTTTATGGAAGTGGTTTAGCGCCAACGGTTAGCGTAACTATTGGTGCGATGGTCGGTAGTCATCACATGGGCGAGCGTTGGAGTGTTAAGGCCAGGGGTTTCAGTGTGGGGTTTACTGTTAGGCCCCTATACTACTAGTGTAACCCCTTATTGTTATTAGTACAACCCACTTATTATATTGATGTACCCACGTAGTGCTCATATTGTTACTATTGTGCCCCATAGAAGCCCACTATTGTTATTATTGTGCCCTTACATTATTATTGTTTTGTCGGCTCTGATTATGTTATGACCCCTTAGACTCCTATATATAGAAAGGAGGTCTTTTCATTTGTATCATCCAAGAATTGTTCATTTATGTAATGTAAAGGAGGTTGCCCCCTCGAAGAGGCTGAATTTTAAGGCGTTGATCTATCTTTTCTATCTTTTCCTTGAGTTGGTTTCATAACTATTACTGCCACGGGGGCGGGAGTTATGTTAACACTGCGATAATGGTGGCCACAAATCGTTTCATTAACATTTAATTCAGGCTGTAGTTAGCCCCTAAGTCGAGAGTTAATTGCGGTCCCCAATTTCCATATCATTCACACTAAACAATATATATGGGGGCAGGAGTTATGTTAACACCGCGATAATGGTGGCCACAGACGGAGGTTTCATTAACATTTAATTCGGGCTGTGGTTAGCCCCTATCATTCACACTAAACAATATTGCGGTCCCCACTCACCATATCATTCACACTAAACAATATATATATAATAACTCTGCCTCGCTTTATCAAGTGACACGGTGGCTTGTTGGTAATGTATGCATGTTGTCTGGAGGAGGTCGTGGGTTCGATTCCCATGAAGGCTATTCAAACTTATCCCAAAACTTTTATGTTGCCACTGAGGTTCCATGTGGAAACCTCTCGTTGGGCCATGTGGCGACCTTAGATTGGTCCACATCACCACATACCAACAACCAATCAAAAAGCGCCAACTCAGCACCAACAAGATATTGGCAAGTGGCGAGCTGTGATTGGCCCAATGAAGCATAGTGAACCTTGCCCAATGAAGCACATTGAACCTTGCCCATTCAGTAGGCCGAGTTAGCCTCCAACGTCAACAATACGAGCTGTTGCCTGGGCTGTCACAATTTTTCCAAATTTGCCTATTTTGGAAAACGAACAGAACATGTTCCTGGGAGCATACGGAGTCCGTTTCGCGCGAAATGAGTTGCGCTGGATTTAGGATAATGAGCACTACATGGTCGTTCAGGTTCCACACTTATCTGACAACTTTGAATTTTGAGAAAATTTTTGAGCACTTGATAACTCCTCCCCACTGGAAGATTTTGGACCCCAAAAGATCACTTTTAGTTGTTCAACAGGTGAGGGTACAATTCCCTCACCTTTCAAATCTCGATCTATTTTGCCTTGGAAGGATTTGTTCCTTTGAGCCTGACTCGAAGGTAGTCCACACCCCCTTGTTTTGAAGACCTTATTCTTCTGTCAAGAATGGTTTCTTGCTGTAGTTATTCAAGGTATTCAGGAGAAAAATCCTCAATGGAAGGAATTTGAACATTCTCTCCTTGATATTCAATCAAAGGAGGCTCATACAACCTTAAATTTTCCACATTAACAACAACATAAATTTGCATATATGAAGGCAAATCCAACCTAAAGGCATTATCACCAATCTTTTCTAGAATTTTGAATGGACCATATCGAATTGGTTTCATCTTTTTACCTTCTCCTTGGATCCTCTCTTTTCTAATGTGAAGCCAAACTTCATCACCGACTTCGAACTTGTGATCTACCTGAGTCTTGTTGTGCCTTGAGTTGTACTTGCCTTGGCTCTTTTCCAGTTGTTCTTGAACTCTTTGGTGTACCAATTGGATTTATTCAATGAACCTTCGTTCTTTGTCTATGCCACTATGACCATCAATAGCAACATCCTTTCCAAAAATAAAATCCAAAGGAGACTTAGCCAAGTATCCCGGACATGATTCAAATGGTGAGGTTTGAGTTGAGGAGTGCTTGGACCGGTTGTAAGCATGCTGAATGTAGTGAAAATGTTCATCCCACAACTTAGGATGCTTGCTGCAATACCCATGAAGAAGATGTATCACTGTCCTGTTCACCACCTCTATTTGCAGATGTACTCTTTTTCAATTTGATGTCCATGAATCCCCACAAGCTTGACTAAAAGTTCCCAACAAAGCGAGAATCTCGATCACTGACAATGGATGTGATCTGAATTTAAACAGGAACACAACAAATTACAGAGATAACCATAAACACAAAGATGCAAAGGAAATAATACTTCATTTCATTAATGTAAAATATTGAGATATGCTTACAACAGAAAATGGAAATAAACAGCTAAGGCGATGGTAGCTTATCTCTGAGAAGAGATGTGGTGGCTACATGCCTCTGAACTGTGTTACAATGAGGCTCGAAGGCCTATTTATTGTTGAGAAACAATGGAAAAACCTTAA
>APFE030183189.1:112339-127096 GCA_000404065.3 Pinus taeda | reverse complement strand
GGAATTGACTCATACACAGCATGTCGCCTCCACAAGTATGGCTAGCCTAATAATAAATCACAAACATCCAGTGGTGTAACATCACACAATACCTCGTCTGTGAAGGGCTTGATGCTGTAGGGCAGGCGACACTGCTAGTGAACTTTGAGATCTCATCCTTCATGAAGCCACCTGATATTATATGATTGCGGGTGTGGTGTAGTCGGTAGGCCCAACCGCTTCACGACCTCTGCTGAAATGAGGTTCTTTTGGCTACCACTGTCAACAATGAATTGTAATGGCGAACCCTTCACCCACATCTGTGAGTGGAAAAGACGCTCTCCCTCCTCTGGGTCTTCGGGCTCATTCTTCTGGATCTTGGAGGTGGCAACAATGACGCTGGGCTCCGCATCAATGATCTGCTTCCCTTTGCCATTCCCCTTGGTGGGTTCTAACTCAGGGTCGGAACATGCATCTGATTCTGAAGCCTTCAACTCGGCCACCAACGACTGCTTGGTCCGACACTCACTTGTGTTATTTGTGGGAATCTTGTGGAACTCACACCACTTTCCTGTGTCCTTTTTCGACTTCGTGGTGTTGTTCTTTTATTGTGGCTTCGACGGGTTGTCTTGGGCCACCCTGCCTTGGCTTTGTCCTTTGGTCTTCGGATTTGCAGATCTAAAGTCTCGCTTCTTCTGTTTGAACTTTTGCTCGATTTTGAAAGCATATTGGTACGCCATGCCGAGCGAGGAGATGTTTAGGAACTCCATCTCTTCTTGGATGTATTTGTGTAGGCAGCCGCGGTATTTGAGTACCAAATGTAGCTCAAAATCCTTGATACCCAACTATGTGCGAAGGGTATGAAAAATGTTTGTGAACTCCGGCACATCTTGGTCCCTTCCCTGCCACAGTGTGGTCTATTTGATATATTTGTCCTCATAGCTTTTGACAGGGTAGTACTATTCCTTAACGACATCCTGGAATGAATCCTAAGTGGGTGCGGCTGAAAATAGTGAGCCCGTACTTTCATTCTTTTGCTCGCAGTAGGTTTCCCACCAGTCCTTGACGTGGGGGGCTGCTTTGAGAAGAGTGAAAACAATCTTTTCCCGACTCGAAAATTCATGAACAAAAAAATACCCATCTAGCAGATTTAACCATTTATCTACGACATCTACGTCTATCTGACCCTCGAATATGGGGATTTAAAAATTAACTTGTACCTTAAACGGTGTGGCATTTCCAGAGTAGCTGTTGGAAGCCGATGCGTCGCCTCTAGGTAGCCGCTGAAGGATTTGTGCAAAGCTATCCATCATTGCGTTCCTTTGCCACTCGAGGGCTTCTTCGAGCAAGATTTTGATAGGATATCCTGACCCTTGTCTTTCTTTTCATTCGCCATGGGAGGCCGTCGGGATGTGTGAGGCTGGTCTTGCAAAGGTTCGACCAGTTCAAGTGCTAACTCCTTATATCCTGACCTCGTTGGGGACATGCAAAGAAAAATAGAGAAAAAACAGACTGCTCTGATAGCACTGATCTAAATTTAAACAGGAACGCAACAAATTACAGAGATAACCATAAACACAAAGATGCATCAGAAATAATACTTCATTTCATTAATGTAAAATACTCAGATATGCTTACAAACAGAAAATGTAAATAAACAACTAGGGCGATGGTAGCTTATCTCTGAGAAGGGATGTGGTGGCTACATGCCTCTGAACTGTGTTACAATGAGGCTCGAAGGCCTATTTTATTGTTGAGAAACAAATGGAAAACCCTTAACATCCCAAAACCTAACCCTAGAAGATGAAACGCCAAATTGTGGGCCCCGTTTGGGTAAATTGGTACATCAATTTCCCAGGGTCGTAACTTTGGCACCCGATCTCCATTTGACACGTATAATAGCTCGTTAGAAAGATCTATTCAAGAAATATAACTTTGGGAATAGCAACATCAGTCCATGGACCCATGTTGCTCCTAGATTTCCCAAAAAACGTCATTTAGGGCCTCAAAATGGCTCCGGAAGTTCAGGACCCGAAAAAATGCTAAAATTAGTAAAGTGTGCTACAATTAAAGAAACTGAAAAAACTGAAAGAGACAATCGTGGGGGTCCAAATGGGATAGGTGGGTGGCCACCAACATCCACCTAGATCAGGATGTGGGCAATCCAAAATGCACCCATTCATTCTGAAAGAATAACTAAGTAGTTTGTTCAGTTGTAATTTGCTTTGTACATGGAACCAAAATACACATTTTGCTGAACTTATCCACAACTACATACAAATAATCATGACCTGTTTTTGACAATGGAAGACCTCCTACAAAATCCATAGAAACACTCTCCCATGGCTGTGAAGGTACTCGAAGTGGTGTGTACAATCCTAACTTCCTATTGCTAGGCTTACTAACTGGACATAATGAACATCCTCTAATAAAATTGGACACACTTTCAAGCATACAAGGCTAATAACAATACCTCTGTAGATGTGCCACCATCTTACTTACACTGAAATGACCATCAATACGAGAAGTATGTGCCTCTCTTATGATGTTGACTCTTTCTCCCCGTGGACTACAAAGCTTATCAAGATGGAACAACAAGTTATCATGCAAATGATAATCCAATTCCTCTACTTGGTTACCTTGATTCAAGTTTGCATAAACATCCTGAAAGTCATTGTCTAATGCATACTGCTCAATATAAATTTCATGAAAAATAGAATTATGTTTGATTAAAGTATTTTCACTAATAATAGGCATAGAAAGCATATAAGAAACTTTATTGTAGATACCTTTCTTATACCTTATCACCAAGTGGAATTGTTGAAGAAAACCCATCCATCGGAAGTGCCTTGATTGTTGCAACTTAGATTGAGATTGCAAGCATTGCAATGGCTGATGATCAATGTGAATGATTGTTTCCTTATCCATCAAGTAGTGCTTCCACTTTTTCATAGTTTGCACCAATGCATACAACTCCTTGTCATATATAGGATAATTAATCACTGCACCATTGAAAGTTTCCGAATGAGAACATATAGGCTTACCATGTTGCATGAGGAATGCACCCATGGCGTAGTCACTGGAATCAATCTGGATCTCAAATGACTGTCTCAAGTATGGAAGTGCAAGTACTAGGCTGAAATGATCTTTTCCTTCAATGCATCAAAGGCCTTTTGTTGTTTGCCTTCCCACTGATTTTTTTTTCACTCTAGTCAATGCAGGCAAAGGAGCTGCTATAGAAGAAAAGTTAGCAATGATTTTTCTCCAATATTGGGCTGCTCCCAAAAAAATCTTACCTCAGTAACTGTCTTGGCCTTGGCCAATTCAAAATGACATCAAACTTGGAGGGATCTATTTTCAAATCACCTCCAACAATATGACACAAGTAAACTAAAGAAGTTTTTCCAAACTCACACTTTGACATCTTTAAATTACAATTGTTCTTTCTTTAAGACACCAAGTACCTTTATCACATCCATGACATGTTCATCACGATATTTACTGAAAATTAAGATGTCAAATAAGTATATTATAACAAACTCATCAAGAAATGGCCTCAACGCGTCATTCATCACACACATAAAGGTAGCATGAGCATTACATAAACCAAAAGGCAGAACTAGCCATTCACAAAAAAACCTTGTTTTGTCTTGAATGTTGTCTTCCAAATGTCTCCTTCAACAATTCTAATTTGATGGTAGCCACTCCTTAAGTCCAACTTAGTAAAATACTTTTCATCTTTCAATTGATCAAGTAAATCATCTATTCTAGGTAGTGGGTAACAATTATTTACTGTAATCTTGTTCAATGCACATAAGTCCACACACATGTGCCATGTTCCATCCTTCTTTGGCACCAAGACAATAGGAGACCCACATGGTGAAGAACTTGGCCTGGTGATCCCTTTGTCCAACAACTCTTGAATTTTATTTTTAATTTCTGCACTTTCCATCACTAACATCCTTTACATGCTAATGTTAGGAAGAGGACAATCTTACTGCAACTGTATTTCATGTTGGATTCCTCTCTTGGGAGGCAATCCTTTCAGTTCCTGAAACATATCATCATATTGATTAACAACATTAACCAATTCAAATTTCAATCTTGAGTCACAACCTTGAAAAACTTCATTATCAATATCATTCTTGGGTTTTATCATTAGAAGCACAAAATTCTTTCTAGAATTTACTAGCCTTTTCATTTTCCCCGCATTTACAAGTGAAAGATTTAGTTTCTTTCTATGGGCTCTTACAATGTATTCTACTCCATCTTTGAACAGATGGTATTTGTTTTCATGTCTATGGAAGATAACTTTTCTGTCATAGAGATATGGGCTGCCCAAAAATATACCACATATGTCTAATGGCACAACATCAAGTTCCACTTCATCTACGAAATTTGCAGTAATGGAGAATTTCAGTATACACTTTCTAGTTACTTGCAATTGTGCATTGTCACACACCCATCCTAATGGATATGGGTTATGATGTGGAATGGTTTCCAAGTTTAAACTTTTGACAATGTTTTCAGAGATGAGATTGACTTGAGAGCCACTATAAAAAAGAGTATCAATTTTGCTATGTTTTGAGATTACCCTTATGTGGAAAAGTTCTATCCTCTTCTTTTCATTTGGAGTTTCACTGTGTAAATTTGAAGTACTAGTGCTAGCAATGGAGTCCTTATCTTTTATCCTGATGGTTGTGATTTTAGTTTCATCGCCCGAATCGGATCCCTAATCTCGTTGAATGGTTGCAATTGTCTTTTTCTTTCCCTTGTTGTTGAATTTCTTTGGTTTCATCTCAGGATGAAGCTTCCAATAATGAGCTTCATCATGACCCTCCTTGGAACAATGCTTGCATGTTAGCTTCTCTCCTTATTTTTTAATGGATGTATTTTTCTTTCCTTTCCGTTTGAAACCCTTTTCTTTTTCTTTACCCTTAAATGGCTTTTTGCTACCCTCTTCTGGAATATTTTTCCCTCTTACCTCTAGATGGGTGGCTAGACTAGTGGGATTAAACATAAGGATAGTATGCCTTAGGTAGTTGTGTAAATCCCCTATATACTTCAACAACATGTCTTGTGATTGCAAATCTACACCTAACATTAGAGAACTTCTTCTAAATTATTGGGTGTAATCTTGCACATAATGACCTTTAAGTTGTCTAAAGTTCTGCCAATTCATGATGGCTTTATGCATATATGCTAGAGGGTAAAACTGTCTTTTAATTGTAACAATGAAATCAAACCAAGAAATTGAGATCTTACCATGTTTTTTATCTCTTCTTGTGTCTTGGCTTCCCACCATATTAGTGTTGCACCCTCCAGTCTCAAGGAAGCTAGCTGAATCTTTGTGTCATCATCTTGAAGGTTTTGAATTTTGAAATAGACCTCCCCAACTAATGAACCTAATTATCAAGCTTCTTTGCATTCACTTCACCATTATGCATAGGCAGCTCAAATTTAATATCAAGTTTTAACAGGGGTGTTTTACCAATTCATTTTGAGGTATGTTGATGAGTATGAGTAAGGGTTGTATTAGTGGAAGAGGATGAAGATTCTTTTGAAGATGAAGATGAAGATGATGGTGGAGATGATGGAGGTTTACCTCCATTTCCAATACCTCCTCCTCCTGAATAACCTTCTCCTTTTGGAGTCTTGGAGCTCTCACCCTGCAATCTTGTATTCCTTTGTTCATAGAGGACTTTCACCATCTCTGTCATGTCAAAGAAAGCCTTCCTAAAAACCTTCTCATCCTTTGACATATTTGCAGGCTCTCCTTCACGTGACATGCTTGCTGAAGCTTCAATTGCAATTTGAGGTAGAATTTGTGGTGGAGATTGTGGCAATCTTGCTCTCCTTCTCCTTGTCCCAACTTCAGGACCTTCAACCAGAAGCTTTCCTTCTCCTCTCTCGAGCTTCAACCTTGTAAGCATCACATTCACTTGCAAACAGTTAAATCCTCTTTGCTCAAAGAAAACCAAGAGCTATGATACCAAACTTGATTTGAATGGGAAAGTTAGTGTTTGTTGTGCTAAATTCCAATTTAGAATATAAACAAGTGTTTGAGGATTATGAGGTAAATTGCAAGTTAACCATGAGTTTTTATGTAAATTTCATGAGAAAATTAACATAAGTAAAACACTAAACAACAACATATATCAAACATAAACATCACCATAAATAATAAGACAACAACACATTATGAAGGAGTTCACCCCCCGTGGGCTACATCTCCTTGGTCTAGCTTCCAATGGCTTGAACCTCTTCAATTATGATCAAAAGTGTGAATACATACATTTACAATGCTCAAATGGCTCTAAAACCCGTTCCAATGGCTTAAGATGACCCAAAAATGCATGTCTAGCCTCTTCTGGCTCCCAAATTGTTCGAAAACTGAAGAAGTTATCAACTTTTCTCTCTTTTACCCAATTCTGCAGTTAACCTCCCTACAATTTAGCCCAAACCCAGCATGAGTGCCCCAAACGCGGAACTGCTCCTCCAAACCTCGCTTAATTCCCTCATGGTGGGAAAAATTGTAGGACTGTTAATTTTTCCAATAAGCCCCCGAAATTTGCGTCCTTAGGCACATGGGCCTCCATAAGGCCTGGGGCTGGCGGTCGGTTAGCGATCTATGGAAGTGGTTTATGACCGACAGTTAGCATAACTGTTGGCGCGGTGGTTGGCAGTCATCACATGGGCGGGCGGTTGTAGTATTAAGGCTGACGGTTTCGATGTGGGGGTTACTGCCACAAGGGCAAGAGTTATGTTAACCGCGAGGTAATGGTGGTCACAAGCAGAGGTTTCGTTAACATTTAGTTTGGGCCATGGTTAGCCCCTAACCATGGTCCATGGACTGGGGCCGGGAGTTAACCACGGTCCCCGCCCACCATATCATCTGCACTAAACAATATATATAATAACTCTGACTACCTTTATCAAGTGACACAATGGCTTGTTGGTAATGTATGCGGATTGTTTGGAGGAGGTTGTGGGTTTGATTCCCACGGAGGCTATTCAAACTTGTCCCAAAATTTTTATGTGGCCACCGAGGTGCCATGTGGAAGCCTCTGGTTGGGCCATGTGGCGGCCTCAGATTGGTCCACATCACCACATACCAAAAACCAATAATAAATCACCAACTCAACACCAATAAGATATTGACAAGTGGTGAGATGTGATTGGCCGAATGAAGCACGTCAACCTTGCCTAGTTAGCAGACCTAGTCAGCCTTCCACGTCAGCAATACAGGCTACTGACTGGGCTATTACAATTTTGCCAAATTCACTTGTTTTGAAAAACAAACAAAACATGTTTATGGGAGCATGTGGAATCCGTTTCACGTGAAATGAGTTGCATTAGATTTAGGATGACGAGCACTACGTAGTCATTCAGATTCCACATCGATCCAACAACTTTTAATTTTGAGCACATGATTAAACAGGGGCAACCTTGGCACAATCCTCATTGGCCATGAAAGAAAGGCAAAGCCGACCCATTTATGTGAACAATGATCACGATTGAAGTTACAAAAATCATAAAACAATTGATAAAAAGAACTTCAAAGCCCATATGCGTGAGCATCAGACGAATAAAGATCCATTTAACCTTATCATAGGCTTTAGACATGTCAAATTTGATAATTTATCCTTTCATTTTTCTATTTTTTTCCCAATAAATATTATATAGACAACCATGAACATTTTTAATTTCATTTAAAGCTTTCATATTTCATATGTTTTTATTTCGAATATACCTTTTAATAATAACCTTTAAAAACAAAGAATAAAGATGTACAACTTCCTTTCTTTTTCAAGAAATGAAATGGAAATAAAAAAAAAATACTATGAAAATGTTTATATATGGAGAGGATAGAGAGTAATGCCCAATCACATCACATATAATACATCTTGATTATAAGAAACGCTATATTTTTATGAACAAACCATATCGTACCAAAAGTAAGATGAAACTAGCAAATCACCAAAAAAACCTTTTTCAAACTAGTCAATGCATGCAAAGGAGCTGCTATAGAAGAAAGGTTAGCAATTAATTTCCTCCAATATTGGGCTACTCCCAAAAAACTTCTTACCTCAGTAACTGTCTTGGGCCTTGGCCAATTCAAAATGACATCAACCTTGGAGGGATCTATTTTCAACTCACCTCCTCCAACAATATGACCCAAGTAAACTAAAGAAGTTTTTCCAAACTCACACTTTGACATCTTTAAATACAATTGTTCTTTCTTTAAGACACCAAGTACTTTTCTCACATGCATGACATGTTCATCACGACATTTTTTGAAAATTAAGATGTCATCTAAGTAGTCTATAACAAACTCATCTATAGGCCTCAACACATCATTCATCACACACATGAAGGTAGCAAGAGCATTACATAAACCAAAAGGCATAACTAGCCATTCAAACAAACCCTGTTTTCTCTTGAATGATGTATTCTAAATGCCTTCTTCAGCAATTCTAATTTGATGGTAGCTACTCCTTAAGTCCAACTTAGTAAAATAATTTTCATCTTTCAATTAGTCCTGAGGATGAACCACATTAGTTGATTTGAAATGTCGACCAAATCCTATCAATGTGATTAATCCGAAGGACTTACATCTACATTATGGATCACAAAAGTCTTAGATCTAACATATTTCAATTGATCAAGTAAATAATCTATTCTAGGCAGTGGGTAACAGTTCTTTACCGTAATATTGTTCAATGCATGGAAGTCCACACACATGCACCATGTTCCATCCCTCTTTGCACCAAAACAATAGGTGACCCACATGGCGAAGAACTTGGCCTGATGATACCTTTGTCCAAAAACTCTTGAATTTGCTTTTTAATTTCTACACTTTCCATCACTGACATCCTGTACATGCCAATGTTAAGAAGAGGACAATATTGCTGCAACTATATTTCTTGTTGGATTCCTCTCTTGGGAGGCAATCCTTTCGGTTCCTGAAACATATCATCATATTGGTTAATAACATCAACCAATTCAGATTTCAATCTTGAGTCACAACCTTGAAAAGCTTCATTATCAATATCATTCTTGGGTTTGATCATTAGAAGCACAAAATTCTTACTAGAATTTACTAGTCTTTTCACCTGCCCCACATTTACAAGTGAAAGATTTAATTTCTTGCTATGGGCTCTTACAATGTATTCTACTACATCTTTGAACAAATGGTATTTGTTTTCATGTCTATGGAATATAACTTTTCTGTCATAGAGATATGGGCTAACCAAAACTATACCACATATGTCTAATGGCACAACATTAGGTTCCACTTCATCTATGAAAATTACAGTAATGGTGAATTTTAGTCTACACTTTCTAGTTACTTGCAATTGTGCATTGTCACACACCCATCCTAATGGATATGACTTATGATGTGGAATGGTTTCCGTTTAAAATTTTGACAATGTTTTCAGAGATGAAATTGGCTTGAGAGCCACTATAAACAAGAGTATCAATTTTGATATGTTTTGAGATTACCTTTATGTGGAAAAGTTCTATCCTCTTCTTTTCATTTGGAGATTCATTGTGTAAATTTGAAGTACTAGTGCTAGCAATGGAGTCCTTACCTTTTATCCCCATGGTCGTGATTTTAGTTTCATCACCTGAATCGGATCCCAAATCTTGTTGAATGGTTGCAACTATCTTTTTCTTTCCCTTGTTGTTAAATTTCTTTGGTTTCATCTCAAGATGAAGCTTCTAACAATGAGCTTCATCATGACCCTCCTTGGAACAATGCTTGCATGTTAGTTTCTCTCCTTCCTTCTTAATGGATGCATTTTTCTTTCCTTTCCCTTTGAAACCTTTTTCTTTTTCTTTACCATTAAATGGATTTTTTTCTACCCTCTTCTGGAATATTTTTACCTCTTGCTTCTAGATGGGTGGCTTGCACACAAACCTCATCTAGACTAGTGGGATTAAACATAAGGATAGTATGCCTTAGGTAGCTGTGTAAACCCTCTATATACTTCAACAATGTGTCTTGTGATTGCAAATCTACACCTAACATTAGAGACCTTCTAAATTCTTGGGTGTAATCTTGCACATTTTGACCTTTAAGTTGTCTAAAGTTCCGCCAATTCACGATGACTTTCTGCATGTATGCTAGAAGGTAAAACTGTCTTTTAATTGTAACAATGAAATCAAACCAGGAAATTTAGATCTTACCATGTTTTTTTTTTTAATCTCTTTTTGTGTCTTGCTTCCCACCATATTAGTGCTGCACCCTCCAGTCTCAAGGAAGCTAGATGAATCTTTGTGTCATCATCTTGAAGGTTTTGAATTTTGCAATAGACCTCCAATTGACGAACCCAATTGTCAAGCTTCTCTGCATTCACTTCACCATTATACATAGGCAACTCAAATTTAATATCAAGTTTTAACAAGAGTGTTTTACCAATTCATTTTGAGGTATGTTGATGAGTATGAGTAAAGGTTGTATTAGTAGAAGAGGATGAAGATGCCTGTGAAGATGAAGATGGATATGATGGTGGAGATGGTGCAGGTTTACCTCCATTTCCAATACCTCCTCCTCCTGAAGAACCTTCTCCTTTTGGAGGCTTGGAGATTTTGCCCTGCAGTCTTGTATTCTCTCTTCATAGAGGACTTTCACCATCTCTGTCATGTCAAAGAAAGCCTTCCTAGAAACCTTCTCATCCTATGACATATTTGCAGACTCTCCTTCATGTGACATGCTTGTTGAAGCTTCAACTGCAATTTGAGGTAGAACCGGTGGTGGAGATTGTGGCAATCTTGCTCTCCTTATCCTTGTCCCAATTTCAGGACCTTCAACCACAAGCTTTCCTTCTCCTCTCTTGAGCTTCAACCTTGTAAGCATCACATTCACTTGCAAATAGTTAAATCCTACTTGCAAAAAGAAAACCAAGAGATATGATACCAAACTTGATATAAATGGGAAAGTTAGTGTTTGTTGTGCTAAATTCCAATTCAGAATATAAACAAGTGCTTGAGGATTATGAGGTAAATTGCAAGTTAACCATGAGTTTTTATGTGTTTTAATGTAAATTTCATGAGAAAATTAACATAAGTAAAACATCGAACAACAACATATATCAAACATAAACATCACCATAAACAATAACACAACAACACATGATGAAGGAGTTCACCCCTCCCGGGCTACATCTCCTTGGGCCACCTTCCAATGGCTTAACCCTCTTTAATTATGCTCAAAAGTGTGAATACATACATTTATAGTGCTCAAATGGCTCTGAAACTTGTTCCAATGGCTTCAGAAGACCCAAAAATGCCTGTATAGTCTCTGCTCCTAAATTGGTCAAAAACTGAAGAGGTTATCAACATTTCTCTCTTTTACCCAATTCTGCAGTTAACCTCCCTACAATTTGGCCCAAACCCAGCACGGGTGCCCTAAACGCAGAACTGCTCCTCCAAATTAGGCCCAATTCCCGCTTGGTGGGAAAAATTGTAGGACTGTTAATTTTCCCAATAAGCCCCCGAAATTCGCGCCCAGGCACATGGACCTCCATAAGGCCTGGGGCTGGCGGTCAACCTGATGATTTAGGCTGACCGCAAAATCGGACACATGGGTGGATGGTTGGTGATCTATGGAAGTGGTTTAGCGCCAACGATTAGTGTAGCTGTTGGCGTGATGGTCGATAGCCATCACATGGGCGGACGGTTGGAGTGTTAAGGCCGATAGTTTCGGTGTGGGGGTTACCGTCACTGGGGCGGGAGTTATGTTAACCTTGTGGTAATGGTGGCCACAAGCAGAGGTTTTGTTAACATTTAATTTGGGCCGTGGTTAGCCCCTAACCATGGTCCATGGAGTCGAGAGTTAACCACGGTCCCCATCCACCATATCATCTGCACTAAACAATATCAATAATAACTCTGCCTCCCTTTATCAAGTGACACAGTGACTTGTTGGTAATGTATGCAGCTCATTTGGAGAAGGTAGTGGGTTTGATTCCCATGGAGGCTATTCAGACTTGTCCAAAAATTTTATGTGGCCATCAAGGCACCACGTGGCACCCTTTGGCGGGACCACGTGGCGGCCTCAAATTGGTCCACGTCACCACATACCAATAACTAGTAAAAAATCACCAACTCAGCACCAATAAGATATTGACAAGTCGCGAGCTATGATTGCCCTAATGAAGCACAATCAACCTTGCCCAGTCAGCTTGCCACATCAGCAGTACAGGCTGCTGATTGGGTTGTTACAATTTTTCCAAATTTACCTGTTTTGGAAAACAAACAAAACATGTTTATGGAAGCATGTGGAATTCGTTTCACGCGAAACGAGTTGTGCCAAATTTAGGGTGACAAGCACTACATGGTCGTCCAGATTCCACATCGATCTGACAAATTTAAAATTTTGAGCAAATTTTTGAGCACATGATCAGACAAGGGGCACCCTTGGCGCGATCCTCATTGGCCATGAAAGAAAGGCAAAGCCGACCCATTTATGTGAACAACGAACAAGACTAAAGTTACAGAACTCATAATACAATTGATAAAAACAACTTCAAAACCCATATGTGTGAACATCAAACGAATAAAAATCCATTTGACCTTATCATAGGTTCTAGACATGTCAAATTTAATAATTGATCCTTTCATTTTTCTAAATTTTTCTCAATAAATATTAGATAAACAACCATGAACATTTTTAATTCCATTTAAAGCTTTCATATTTCATATGTTTTTATTTCGAATATACTTTTTAATAATAACCTTTGAAAATAAAGAATAAAAGTGTACAACTTCCTTTCTCTTTCAAGAAATGAAATGGAAATAAAAAAATATGATGTAAAGTTTTATATATAGAGAGGATAGAGAGTAATGCACAATCACATCACCAATAATACATCTTAATTATAAGATATGATATATTTTTATGAACAAACCATATCGTACCAAAAGTAAGATAAAACTAGCAAATCACCAATAATAAATGTTGACTATAAGAAATGATACACTTTCATAAACCAATCATGTCCTACCCAAAGTAGGATAAAGCAAAAAAATAAATAGCAAATCAGCAATAATAAATCTTGACAGATGATACACTTTCATAAACCAATCATGTCCTACCCAAAGTAGGATAAAGCAAACAAATAAATTATAGGACTATGAAGTGTTGCTAGAGTATTTGGGTGAGCACCATTATCACAAACCAGTCAAAGTAATAAATTCATCCACTTACATGTTTACATCAAATAACAATCCAAGGGGACATGATTGCTGTTTAGAAAGCTTTGTTTCAATGTGTTTGATTAGAAATGTTTGGCATACAAAATATTTAAAAATAATTATGTGGAAGTTTGTTCAAGTTTTGATTAGAATGCTTTGTTTTGTGGTAAGTTTGCTTCATTAAAAATGTTTTGCATCAAAACGCTATGAAATAAAATAATAATAATCACATTGAACTTTACCAAAGTATCAAGACTGTTTAATTCCTTTCGCTAATTAAAAATTCAGCCATTGCCGTTGAGACGTTATGTTGCCTGGTTAACAGATTGCCTCGTACTGCTGTCTCCAAGTAAGGTATTGTTGTATATACAGGAATTCTTGTTGTATATACAGGAATTTGAGAATGACATCGAATGTAAGGTGTCTGACACTACATGGCCCTGCTTGCTTTCTCATTGACGGACACACGGGCCCCACTTATGAAGAAATTGACTCCCGCCTACCTGGTTATTAACTTCTTGGAAGTCAGAGAACCGTGTAGAATTTGTGGTCAAATTATATATATATATATATATATATAAGAATTTTACATTTATTTATAAAACATATATTATGTAATAGAGAATTGTAATATATAATGTTGTTATTTAATATTTATATTTCAATTTAGTTTTTGTTATTTATTTGGAAATTATGTTTTTATAAGAATTGTAAATATATATATATAAAATGGAAAAATTCTTTGTCAATTAAAGGGTAAGGAGTTGCAAAAATTTGGTGAGTAGTAACCACTAGTAAGTATACACATTTATATTTTTACTCCTACTTATTAAAGTGTTAAGGAACACAAAATAATGGTGTGGAGTGATAAGTATATTTATTTACATCTTATTCCAATCCATTTTTCTACAAATACTTTCTTAAATTACAGTGCACAATTATGGTAAATATGTTATTTATGTTATCACATGGCTTAAAGGCTACAATAAGACCTTCAAATTATGTTCCAAAGGCTAATTATTATTATTATTATCATCTAATTTTAAGGTCAAGGCCGAGCCAAACACCACATTGGTGTATAAGACCCCACATTGGTACCACATTGGTGTATAAGGCCCGACACCACATTGGTACCACATTGGTGTATAAGATCCCCTTGTACCAGACACCACATTGGTGTATAAGGCCCCCTTGTACAAAGGCATACTTACTCTACCTCCTCCCCTCTGGCTGTGACCTCTTAGGAGGAAGCACATGCTCCTAACCACTAGGCCCACTCAAGCTAGATATATATAACATATTTTGATATAATTTTAAATTAATATAATATTAAAAACTAATATACAAATTAAAAAATTCTCAATAATCTTTTTTTTTTTCACTTACTGGTTCACGGATACCCAGGTCAGTGGGTAGCCGCTACGTCTAGGGTTTTTTAACACTGAGTGGACGCCACCCGAAGGACATCAACACCCCTCGACCTATTTACTGACCTAACCCCAAGAGCTTTCGGGATTCGACCCTGTGACCTCCCATTGGCAAGGCACTTGATTTGACCGATTAAGCTAACTCTTG